>APFE031161749.1:1893-13275 GCA_000404065.3 Pinus taeda | reverse complement strand
AGAAAGATAGTTTTTGATTGGCTTGCTTGTCACTAGATATCTGTAGATACTAGGAAGGTCGATCTTGTCCGCAACCTCAACTCATTCCGCATGACAAGCGAGCTATAACAAACTATATATGAAATTAAATGCTTGACAAACTGCCCCTTTATAGGTGCTTTTCAATAGATCATCAGATATTAACACTGGCCACCACAAACTATTAAACATGTGACTTGTTCACCTGAGTTTTTCACCTCTGGGTTTGAACCAATGACCATAGATACACAACACATATAGACTTCCAACTCCACTGTCCAATGGAACTTGTAGTATCATGGTCTCGATATGACTTTTCTTTGAAGTTATTTCCACGTGGGTCGATGATGAAACACATGATCAATATGTTATAGGACTATCATGATAATGTGTTTGTAATTACAAATTTTACATGGTCAATTACAACTCCAGTTAACCTATTGACCATCCAACTTTAGCGCTATTGGGTATTTTTTTCAGCAACTATTCCATGTGTCCACCATAAGAGTCTTGGTTGACCACCAGAGAAATCACTTAAGTGACAACCAATTTTTCTTTGCAACTTCTGGCTTGCCTGACCTTGTTTTACTTCTACCAACCATTCTTCCAAATAATGTCTGTGCATGGTCCATCTTCGGCTCTGCCATAAATAAATGAACCTCAATATATAAATAACCAAGAATATTTATTATATTTTTACCTTAGCAACATTTTGAAAGATGACCAAATTTCCACCATATCGTATTTCCACTAAACTTGTGCTATATTTTTGTTGGCCAGACTTTTTCTAAGTTTGGTGAAACCAACCGAGCTGAAACAAAGAACTCCATGGTGAACCAAACAAGAAAATATGCGTATTAGGCTTGAAACCATAACTTCACTAGTACAAATGGGGCAAAAATATGATGGCTATTAGTTAGATATGAAACTTATTTGTGTCGATTATCTGACATATTAGTGTTCAAATCGTCACTAGAAATTTGTCGAATTGTTGACAATTTAGTAACCATCAGATATTCGACTGTAGAGATGTCAATTATCTGAGACAAGAAAAGGATGAAATTATCATTAAAAAACTAACGTTAAGAAGTCAGTTTTGCAAAGATACAAATCGTAGGATTTCCAAAAAATTGAACATCAAATATCTCATAGGCCTCGTGCCTGTATGTAGTTGGATATTCGATAGATAGGTCATTTTGTCCAATGGGGAAAATAGATGTTTAGGCGTCAGGTAATCAATGATATAGGTAAATTTTATGACAAGAGTGTTATCACACTGATGCTCATTGGCTGGTAGTGATGCGTCAGATATGTGACGGACGAGGGTTCTATCTGATAGAGTGTTAAATTACCGACACTTTTGTCCATCAATTTTGGCACTGATTATCCGACGAGTACTCTAACCAATAGGTGTCGAATACTCGACGATTGGCCTCTACAGTCGAAATTTGACAGAGGTCTACGTTTTTAAAAAATGTATATTCCGTTGAATATTAGACAAAGATATGTGTTATATATATATATATATATATATTATATATATATTGGCATCAAGTGGGTGGAACACAAATTTTGTCCTACACAACATACGAAACATGACAAAGGGTTTAATTGGAAGATTAGAAGTTCTCGTTTTCTTGAACTACCTTTCCTCCTATTAAGATGAGGATATCATGGCTAGATTTTTCATGACAAGGGAACCACTAGCACCATTAAATTCGGTCATCTTCAGCTTAGAAGCCATAAGTGGAGGCATCTCTATTCTACCAAAGTCACCCATGACTTGCACATGACTTGCACATGACCCCAACCACTATTGTGTGCACGAATGTGCATCCACAAACATTAGCATTTTGTTGGTAGGACTTGAACCCTAGTATAATTTCATGGGCGCCACTAGAAAGATACAAAAGCATTTAGTAATCTCTTTCCTAAGAATAAATACCTATATCACAATATTGCTAGACTAAAAGGAGAGGAGCCATTTCGTAGGGAAGGACCTGTGATTTATTAAAAGTAGCTTATTAATATGCAAAGTAATTTGAATGATTATCTGATCAAGTTTCCTTTCTTGACACTTTTTCAAAAAGAAAAAATACAAGCTCAGAAGTCAACTCGCCGACACTTTTTATACTGCTAGTTTTCGATTGGGTTATGTTACGTTCATTCACCTAACTCCCATGATGAGTTAATTCACCAAATGTAATAATCCAAATAACTACTTTGTATTGGAGTGCGAGGATGACCTGAATTTTGATGTCCTCATGATAGCGATCTTGGATCTCTTCCACACTCTACTAAGTATAATCCCAAACTTTAGGTATGTGAATGGTATCTTTAGTTCAATAAGGGAGTAATTTGAAAACTTTGAGATAAATCAAATATTTTGGTTTCCTGCATACCTTTTTCATCTATGCATTTTCTATCAATATGATTCTTTTTAACATCTTGGATTGGAGAAGGTAATGATAATGTAGAAATCAATGGGTGCATTGATTAGTTGCATATGGTTAGGGCATATCTGAATATGAAAGAGTTCACAAATTTTGTCAATAAATTGATGGCATGTCTAGTTTTCTATGAATTACGTCTTCTATACAAAATAAATATGACCTCAATATAAAGTTCTTTTTGTCTCTATGATGGAAGTTTGCATACAACCTTGGCATCGATTATTTATACAGTTCCATGTGTCCTCAATATAAAGCTTGTTTTGGATCTATGATGGAAGTTTGCATATAGTGTTGGCATCGATTATTTATACAGTTCGTATGGTATGTCTTCTCTAAGAATTATGGATTCTATACCAAATACATATGACCTTAATATAAAGTTTGTTTGGCCTTGATATATTGAACTTGACATAGAAACAATTAATTGAAGACAATCATAACTTAACATAATGACCTTATGAGTTTTAAAAGTAGTTTCTGAGTATAGATATGCACACATGACAACATCTTAGAATGTGGTACACTGACATGGTCTTGTGCTAATGTGATAGCCATAGTGCATGAAGCTACAACACCTTTGGACTATGCTATAATATAGAATATTGAGCTATGAAAATATGAATTGATAGACATAACATTGATGCCTACCATGACAAGTACTATGATGAGTTGCTTTCTTTGACTTAATTTGTTTGAATGTGACATTGACAGTGACAGCGTTGAAAAATAATGTAATGGGACAACAAGTAAAATAGACCCATATTGTAAAATATGTGAGTTGAATACATAGGTGGTTAATAATGACAAATTTTAGGAAATTAGAAAAATATACTTTTTTTGTGAGGGGTTAGATTGTTAGACTTATATATTTTACATATAGATGAGAACTCCATGGGATGTGTTTTGGATGGGGAAATAACATTATATAGGATAAAGGCTCAATTATTTTGGGCACATACACTAGCACAAATAACATAGATATTTTATGTTCTAGAGGACCAAAAGGTTAATTTGGTGACCTAAGGTAGAACAACGAAGGTCCTAGTATAATCTCCATTAGAAGAATCTGAAAAGGTGGAAAAACATATCTCTCTAGAACAAACTTCTTGGGCTATAGATAGACGTTTTTGGCACACTTGACATGCCCTGAAATCACTCCAAAAGATCTGAATTATATGTAACTTGTTTTAGGAATTCAAGTTTTGTGTTGTTTCAAGAGGATGAAACCCATTCCATGCATAAAAGAAACTCAAGGTCAATACTTCTAAACTAATCTATCGCTTTCCTTCACATTATCATCTTGGAGCAAGTATTTCACTGATATTACAGTAGTATGTCACATCAAATTTGGTGGTAAAGTCCCTTTTTTCTATGCATATATATACACATCAATATTTTGAAGACTATAAGAAGTGACATCAATCACCATAATATGAACTTATAAGTATAAGTATATTAAAAGGATTCAATCATAGGAATTTAGATTTCCCACATTATTTATGAGCATAAAGAAGACCGAGAGAAAATCCTCTTCAAGCCTTCATCTAGCTACACTCAACTTAGAAGATAAAATTTGGAGTATACGTTCTATGTAGAGTATATGTATACACAACTCGGGCCCATACAAGTCAGCGAGCCAAGAAAAGTTACAAGTGTCTCTCTTGAAGATATCTACAAAGAAGTTTTGATGAAAGTAGTTGATATCTTAAGACATGTACACCACATAATCAAATAGGAAGGATGTATACAGTTAAAATTATTAGCACAACATTAATAAAAGTCATTATACCCCTTGAAGACAATTTTTTTGATCATGACATGTAAGAGTAGGCCTAACAATAGTTTCCATGATCATAAAAGAAAAATATACATTCTCTAAAAGGGAACTATCTCCTTTGTTCGGTGATGGGAAAGATCAAATTATGTAGCAATAAAGATATGATGACAAAGAATACCTCTTACAATCACCTTCATGAGGTCCAATTCTAATAAGTAGTGAATAAGAATGCATATTTATATAGATAATCATAAATCACCATGGAACAAACAATTAGAAGGATCAAAGTTTACAAGCAAGCGATGTAGGTCATGAAAATGTTATGAGTAATTCTCACTAGCATCCTTGGCACCAAAACCTCATCTATATTAGGTAAGTAATTCCTTTATCTTTTATGTTTTTGTTATCCAACAACTTGTCTTTAGTTTGCAGAGGGAAACAAGCTCAATGAAACAAACAAAGGAAAAGGTATGTATTTATAAGATATCTATGATCAAGATTTGAGTCATCTTAAGGTTTAGCAATTTAAGATTGGTAGTTTCTATCCAATAATGTAAAATCCTAGGTAACTCATGAAGAACCCTAGTCATAGGGTTTGTAGAAGATAATTTGATTTCCAAAGTTTGTAATTAGAAACTTTAATTTCCTAGGAAATCCTAGATTGACTTCACAGTTTTTGGTATCATATAGTTTTATTTGTTGTACTTGTCGTTAAGTATTGCAGGTCTAAATTGTGATTCATGAGAGAGAGAAATCCAAGGAAAAACCCTACAAGGTTTGTAAAAGGAACAACTCTAGTTACATCTATTTGTAAAAACTTATTTATTGGAATTATTTTAAAATTTTCCTTGTATTACAAACTATTTATGTTTAGTATTTTGAATCGTAAAAGATTCTTGTTAAGAAGATCAATCACTAGATTGAATCCACCTTTGTGATATCTCTTGTCATTTGTTCATTTTTGTGGAAACCCTAATTTTTAGGGTTCACTATAAAACTCTAACTTGTTGATGCTTAGAATATATTGTCAATAATATTGAAACCCTAGGCTACTTATGGTTTGTAAGTTTAACAATATTTAAGTTTTTTGGTAATACTTTGGTAAAATCCTAATGCTTTAGGGTTGCCATAAAACCCTAAACCTTTAACGTTTGATGAATTATTTAAACCCTAGTCAAAATTACTAAAATTTAATATTTGTATTCATGCAAAAGATTAGTATGAATGAAACCCTAGAGGTAAACTTGCTATTTCTAGGGTTTGTAATAAAACCTAGTAAAGTCTGTCATGAAATTATAAAAAGCATATTGTTGAAAACCTAGATGTACAATATTTGATTTTGTAGGCGTTGATTTTAGTTTCTGGGATTTAAATAATTTCTTTCGCTATTAAGTTGTTAATGCCTAAGTTTGACTTTGGGATCTAGGGATTATGTCAAAAACCCTACAAAAATATCTCGAGTTGGATATGAAATATTATTCAAGTTTAAGCTAGGAAAGTTTGACAACTTATGATTGATACTCTCTTCATGTTGATACAATAACCCTATATTGATCTCATACTCTTGTATATTTGTGTTTGGTCACTAGATTTGCAAGTATACAATCTTGAAAATATTTAAGATGTTTAGCTATCTTGAAAATGACTTAATGATGAGCATGGTGAAAATAAGAACCTAATAAAGTCTATTACTAAGTTAAGGGAGAGCTTGGATACCATCACGAATTCATTAGATGTTGATAATAAAGTTAAAGAAGTTTTGAATGTTCATATTAGGATAATTGAAGACCCATAAGGTTCATATTAACATATATATGTATGGAAAGGTTATTGTTGATTGCGGTTTTGTTTTCACAATGATAAAATCTGAATTTTTTGAAGAATGATATATATGTAGTTTATACGGAGAGATGTAAGAATCTGGGGTTGAGTGCTTGATGCTTGGGAGGACATCTATCCGACCCATGTGTTGATGTTTAGATCCCGAAGTAGGGAGGGTGGAAGTGGTCGTAGAGTTCGGACATTGGATACACACCTAGATCCCTAAGTTTGTGTTAGAGTGGAAGCTTGATGGTACCTATAGTGGTTGAAGCTTGGAACACACCTTAGTCCCACCCGCTTAGATGCCTTGGTCAAGTATCTAATTCAAAAGCATTGTGACATTGTATGACTCTTTATCTTTGTAGATCATTTCATTTTGAGTTCATCCTTGTACCTATATGTAAAAATTATGAATATCTCCCTAGTTGAGGAGGAGTGTTAAAGCATGTAACTAGTGTCGGGCTTTATAATTGTATTTGAGTCATAAGAAAGAAAACAATTTTTTTTTATTGACTTATTAAAGAATGGCTTTCATGCTTGAGTCAATGGTCAATAGATCAAGCCTCCATTATTTTCTTCTAATATTTTTGTTCAATCACAATCAAAGTCATTTTGGTAAGAGACCCTTCTTGGGCTCCTTAAGGTCAAGAAAGGATTTTTTTTTTTTTAATTTTTTTTTTTAAATTTTAATTTAAATATATCCTCCACCAAATAAGTTCCTTCTCCCAAAAGGATTACCATTTGTCCTTCAAAGCTAGCCTCCAAATAGAACATAATAAAGTTGGATTTCATTACAAGCCTACAAGTCGACTCAAATGCATAATGACAAGTAAGTATAAATAACCTACCATTTCACCATTTGAAGGAGAGAAGTGAAACATTTGTTCAAGAAGTAAGATAAACTATTATAGGACTGAGAAATGGAGAGGAAGTCAAGAATCTTAAAAGACTATTATAGAGAGGAAGCCAAAAATGTGAATTGTAGAAACAATTACACGGAGGCCGAGGTTCCTTGTTGCAAATATGATTACAGAAAGGGTTGAGATTATTGCAAAAGGAAGATTGATATTTTTGAAGTAGGAAGGCTGATATTTCTGAAGTAAGAGGGTCAAAGTTATTGCAGAAGGATGGTCAAAATTTTGAAGGTGAAACAAATGGAGCTAAGAACCATGATTGTAGAGACAATCGCATGAGGACCTGGTTTGGTGGTTCGAGTAATTCTTTTTATTTAGTCAAAGGTTCAAGTGTGTCTCAACCTGATTTAATCTACTAGACAAAGAGTTGACTAGGTTTTCTCCTTCATAGGGGTTTTTCCCTGGTTGTACGCCTACATATTGTGTTCTTGTCTTTGTGATATTCATGTTGGAATTTATTTGATGAAAGGAACACTAACATAATCAACATATAATTTCACAAGTAAATTTCAAGATAAGAGAAATCAAATTGAAGAATCTAACTCAGATAATGCCCTATATTTCTCAACAAAGGAGAGGTATTGGGCCTCATTTGAGTCACACAAGTAATTCGATCTCTTCAAGAAGTCTGAGAAAAATTCAGAGTGAGAAAGAGGTGAAGGATAACGAGGAAAGAAATAAGGTCTATTTTTTTTCCTTGTGCATCAATTCTTTGTTTAGAAATCTCACACATCTGGGAATAAAGTTATTTCTATTCAGATTTCGAGCTAGAGAAGAGTAGTAGACCGAGTTATAGAGAGAAGCATTGTTCTTTGGGTGGATGGCCTATCACTTGGTGATTTTTCTTGATCAAAGGTCTTGGAAGCCTTCCTTGAATTTATATAAGAAGAGAAGATTTTGGGTTTTTCCTTTGTGGATGGGTTTTTCCTTAGCCTGGAGCCTATTTCTGGAGTTCTTGTTTGTGCTTTGATATTCTTTATTGGCATTTTCTTGGTGATGAAAAAAAAATAATAGTGATGATGATGAACTAACATTATATTACAAGAATTGTCAATATAACAAGAGAAAACATTATAAAAGAAAACCTAATTCTCTTTGCACTAGTTTTTCTCAACATTTATGGTATTGGAATATTTTCAATGTAGAAATAGAAAGTTCCTTGAAATAAAATGCAATGCAAAACTAAATTCCGCACTTGGTAGCCAAGCACTTGGTGGGATAAATTTGAGAAGTACTTTGATGAGTTTTTGTTTTTTGCATATATGACTCCAACCATAGTTAATCTTTCAAATCCAGATATGTGAACGAAAGTACCTGCAAAATAAAGGAAGGAGGAGAAGTTAGATGTGATAATTAATTAATAAAATAGAAGAAAAATCATATCAGTGCCTTGTGCCCAATTAATAGAGTAAGTGTTTCTCCTACTGCCCTGTATGAAAAAAAGTTAGTTTATGGTCTTTCACTCAAATACAAACACAATTGTCAAAGAAAGACAAATACTACATGATCTTTTTCATGGAAAAGTTTGTTATTTCTTATAAAAATTTATTTAATTCCCACTTGATCAAGACATGCAAAAAATATATCAAACAAATTTTGTTGTCTCACCTAAACCCTTTCCATTTTGAGCTATTTACTTCAAATGGTTATTCCACTTCAACATCCAAATCGAAACTAGTTGTCCTACAAATATTCATGAGACCAGCGAGGAAAAATTAGATTAAATTTGACCAAATATTAAACTTAATTACATGAATAAATAATAATTAGAAATACTTGTGTGCATGAATACCTGAATGAGCTCCTCTTTGTTTTGAGAATAATTTGTTGGATTAGTTTAATCTTGGAGAAAATCTCCCTCCACTCGATGAAGCAACAATGAAGTCAACATTGACTTTGTTGTTGCTCCATTGGATTGAGGGTGTTTTACTCCAAGATTATCCAATCCTAATTTATTCTCTACTAAGTAGGGCCAACCACGTGAAGGTGGAAGCTCTCATGGACCCTCCCCTTCCTGACATCACTCTCAATTCCCCAATACCCAATCTATATACTATATAGGAAATAGTTGAAAGCAAGACATTAGATACATAAAAGAGAAAATAGAAAACCTTCATTCATTCATTCATAAACCCACAAAATATTTCATCTCAATAAATGTTATCATAAAAAATATGTTTACATAATATGAAACATCGTCATGTACATAAAGAGACATATAACAATTATTATTTAAAATATAATATTCATTCATTCTTTCATTAACCATAGACACAAAATACTTCATCTAAAAAAAATTATCATAAAAAATACATGTTCATAATATGGTACATGATGTTTCTAACGATATAACTATTACAATCACTTATTTTTATTTTTATTTATTTTTTATGGCTTGGCCATATACACATGACGTTGTCGAGGCTGCCACAAGAGGGGTGGATCATCAGTTGTAACAAAAAAGAAATGCTAAATTGATATTTTTTGTTATTATTAATTAATAAAAATAGCATTAGAGTTTTCTTTACCTCGTGCACTAGTCGACACTATTGGAATGGATGCTCTATTTTCTACTATATTTATTGTAACTAATCTATATATTGGTTGCATGTTCTAATCTATATTAGTTGAACAAAATTATAACATATATTAGTTGTCAATTCACAATAGTTTGTGATTATTATGACAATTTAAGTACACGCGAGTTTAATGTCCATGATGGGATGTATGAATTGTCCTCCACACATTTCCCATCAATGATTATAACCTTGAATGGGCTAGCACTGGCCTGTCATCACCATCTCAAAATGACCCGTCAAATGGAAATTTACCATGTCTATCATCATCATTTCACATGGTCTCATAGATGACCCCTTATACAGATTATATGCATGAATTTATGGTAGACCATCCCCTCTACCTAGCCTATGATTGATTGTGAGAACATGTGAACAAATTACAATCTATAAGTACGGGATCTTGTCAACAAATATTCTTCAATTTTTCTTTATTCACTTGCTATCATAATCAATCATAAGATAGGTACAGGGGATGGATTCCCATAAATTCAGGCATATAATATGTAGAAAGGGTCATTGATGAGATATTGTGAAGTGATGATGACATAAATTGTAAATTTTCATCTTCTGAGTCATTTTGAGATGATGAAATAAACCAGTGCTAGCCCATTTAAGGTTATAATCATTGGTAGACAATTTGGGGAAAAAAATTAATACATCCCATCATGGACATTACACACATATGTACTTAAATTGTCATCATAATAACAAATTATTGTGATTATGAATTGAAGAAGGAATAACTAGCACCTAAATTAGGAGTGTGGTAGTGTATGGTGGAATGGGATAGTGTTATGCAACTAGCTCATAAAATAGAATAACAGATAGATCACCGACTTAAAAATTTTCCTCTTCAAGGGGAAAACCTCTTATACATTACATAAATGAAAAATTATTGGATGATACAAATGATAAGACCTCCTTGGTATATATAGGAGTCTAAGGGGTTAAAATATAATTAGAGCCTATGTAACAATAATAATGTAAGGGAACAACAATAACAATAATGGCTTTTTATGGGGAACAACAATAACAATATGGGGGATACATGGGCACACCAATAACAATAGGGGACTACACTAACAATAACAATAAGGGGGATAAACTATTATTACAAGAACCTAACATGCCCCTCTCCTTCAAAAAATTGGTGTCCTCAATGCTTGAGTAGTTCTAGATGTTTCTATATAAATTCTCATCCTCCCATGTGGAATCTTCAGTGGGTAAGTTCTTCCACTTAATGAGATACTTTGAAATTAATCAATTTTGTAGTTGTCAGATTCTTGTTTCCATGAATGCTACAGGCTCAAATATGATTATTACTTATAAGGAGAGCTTCAGCGTAAATCACATAAGAAAGATTTCTGCCAACGCGTTTCGAACCAACCAATGTGGTTCATCGTCAGGACAAGTTGAAAATACAGATCTAGCTCAGCGATTTAAATAGTCCAATCAGAGACTCCAACGGCTAAAACACTCTAACGGCTACTTTATCATTCAATAACCCCAGTCAAACGTCCTCTAATTAATTTAAAATTAAAATATTATTATATTCAGAGTTAGGTTAATCTGGTAGAAATACTTCATTTATTTAATTTTAAATAATACCACATTATACGTAAAAATATGTACAACTATATATGTTAATATTTATTTAATTAATTCATTAAATCTAACCTAAATATATATGTATATTCTAAAACTTTAATTATTGTACCTAATCTTCTAAATGCCCTATTTGTTATTATTGTTACCCTAATTGAATTAATCTTGTTTATAATTAATTTATAATACATTTTATTGGGTCAATTAAAATTAAA
>APFE031161732.1:0-31077 GCA_000404065.3 Pinus taeda | reverse complement strand
TATCCTTCAACGATTGTCGATTACTTTAGAAGGGAAAACCGTTGAAGTGGAAGTTGAGGTCGTTGACGCAAATCTTACTTACAGCCTCCTTCTGGGCCAGAGTTGGACATATGCCATGCATGTCGTGGCTTCGTCCTTCTTCCGTGTCATTCGTTTCCATCACTAGGGGAAAATTGTCACGGTAGACCAGATCTCCTTCTTCGCTTCTTCTTCTGAAGGAAATGTGCCTTTCGTGGAGCATACCTCCATCCCTTTCAAGAGTGTGGGAGTCGGGCTCTTCAAAGATCCCGCCCTCATGGGTGTTTTTTCACTCCCACCTCCAAACCTCGCCTCCATTAGTATGATTTCAGTTCGTTCTGATCCTTGGATCCTCCCCTCCACTGATCAGATCGAATCATGGGGTGAGGAGATGTCGTTGAGTCCCGTCGAGCTTAGCTACATCGAAATCGCTGCTGTATCATCTCCTCCTACTGAATCTGCTTCTTTAAGTGGAGCTCTTGACTCATACGACTATTCCCCTTGGCTTGGAGAATGTGCCTCCTCAGATCCATTAAAGGAAATATTTCCTTCCGACGAAGCCATCTTAGAGACCATGTCTCTCGAGGAACCTCCGTGGTTCAATCTTCATCACTGTTCCTCGTTTCTCCCTACCCTTCGGGAAACGTTAGCTTGTCTCGAGCGGTTTGCTCCGTGTCTCCCTTCACAACCCCTTCAGACACCTATTCAGGTCTATCAAGTATCTTCTGAAGGGAATTTGGGGAACATTATGCAGACCCAACCTATCGACATCTCTGTCAAATCAGGGGTTGTCGAGCACATCTACATAGAAGTCACTTGCGCTCCTGAGGAAATTCAAATCTATATAGCTCTTTTTCGCGAATTCCATGACGTCTTTGCATGGTCCTATGAAGAGATGCCGGGCATTGATCCAAGCATCGTAGTGCATGAGATACCTACGTATCTAGGAGCTAAACCTGTTCGTCAGCGTTTACGCCCTGTGCACCCCCTCAAGGCGGCAACAATCAAAGTGGAAGTCGAAAGGCTTCTTAAAGCTAATTTCATTTACCCCATCCCACTCACAGATTGGGTCTCTAACATCGTCCCTGTGGATAAAAAATAGGGTACTATTCGCATCTGTGTCGATTATAATGATATTAACCGAGACTGCCCAAAAGATAACTACCCCACACCTTTCATTGACCAGCTCATTGATGAGTGTGCTGGGAGTGAGATATATTCATTCATGGATGGCTTTTCTGGATACAACTAGATTAATATTGCGCCCGCCGATCAACACAAGATGGCCTTTATCTATCCGTGGGGTACTTTTGCGTATAAAAAGCTCCCTTTCCATCTCAAGAATGCCGGCGCCACTTTCCAACGTGCGATGTCTTATGCCTTTCATGATATCTGGCACATCGTGCAACCTTATCTGGATGACCTTCCCACTCATTCAGCTAAGCGCCAAGACCATCCATCGCATCTCCATGAAATTTTTCTCCGCTGTCGACACTACAATATTCGACTTCATCCACATAAATGTGTCTTCTGCGTGGAATCTGGTCGACTTCTCGGGTTTATCGTCTCCCGAGAGGGCATCTGCTTGGATCACCTTAAAGTCAAGGCCATTTTGAATCTTCCTCCCCCTACTTCTTTGTGGCAACTGCAGAGTTTGCAGGGTAAAGCATTTTACAACGATTCATCCTGAATTATGCCGAGGTGGCAAAAGGTTTCATGCGGTTACTCAAGCGTGACACCCCGTTTCGATGGGATACCATAGATCAAGAGTCTTTTGAACATCTTAAAACTCTTCTGGTTTCCGCCCCTTTGTTACGGCCTCCAAATTACCATCATGATTACACGTTGTATCTCGTCGCTGCTGATACCACCATCGACATGGTTCTGGTCCAGGATGACGAAGATGGCACTGAACATGTTATTTATTATCTTAGCCGCAATTTGTTAGATACGGAATCTCGATATGCTTATGTCAAGAAGTTGGCACTGGCCGTTGTTTGCGTCATTCAACGCTTCCGTCATTACATCTTGTTGCGTACCACGACAGTGATCTCTGATTGCAACCCTATGACCTACATTCTGTCACGCCAGTTGCTGGGGGGCAAATACTCAAAGTGGATAGTCATCCTCCAAGAGTTTGACTTGGAATTTACTGCTACCAAGTCTAAGAAATCACTTGTCTTCGTTGAACTGTTATGTTCTTTGCCATCTACTGCTCCCTCCTCTCAGTTAGAGGATTCCATTCCAAACGAAAATATCTTCCTCATCAGCACCCTCGATCCCTGGTACAGGGATATTATTGTCTACTTTCAGACATCCTCCTTCTATCCCAAGATCTCTAAGGATGCTCGCCGACAGATCTGATATCAAGCCCAACTATATCGCATCATTGGGGACACCCTGTACCATCTCGGCGTTGATTCTATTCTTCTCCGATGCTTGACTTTCGAAGAAGCAGAGAGAGTTTTGAATGACTGCCACTCTAGTTCTTGTGGTGGTCACATGTCTGGATATGCCACTGCACAAAAAATCCTCCGTGCTGGCTACTTTTGGCCCTCCATTTTCAAGGATTGCATTCTTGCCGTCCGTTCATGTCATGAGTGCCAAATTTACCAACAGAAGATGCGTGCACCCCCTGCTCCGCTGCACCCCGTTGTAACCTTCGGCCCTTTTGCCAAATGGGGCATCGATTATATGACCTGTAACCCTCACTCGGCCGGGGGGCATGGGCACATCATCGTTGCTGTTGCTTATTTCCTGAAATGGGACGAAGCGATGACTACATTGTTTGAAGACGGTCACACCGCGGCGCAGCTTTTGTTCAACCATGTTATTTCGTGGTTCAGAGTACCCCAAGCCATCGTCACTGATCACGGAAAACATTTTCATAATCACATGATGACCGAGTTAATAACCCAGTTGGGCCTACGACATGATAGTTCAACCCCGTACTACCCTCAGGAAAACAGTCAAGTGGAAGCCGTGAACAAGGTTTTGGTCGCGATTCTTCAACGAACTGTTGGCATGCATAAGTCCAATTGGAATTTGATGTTGTTCTCTGCTTTTTGGGCCTACCGCACCTCCGTGAAGGATGCCACCAGTTTCACCCCCTTTCAGTTAGTTTATGGACTGGTAGCTAGCCTTCCTATTGAGTGTGAGATTCCTTCATTAAATATAGCCGTCGAATTTCTCCCTGATACTACTCCAGTAGAAGAGCGTCTTCTTTACTTAGAGCGGCTGGACGAGACTCGTCGTCTAGCCTCCTTACCTATTGAAGCACAGAAGAAGCGAGTGAAAACTCACTTCGACAACATTGTTCATCCTCGCTCTTTCATTGAGGGAGACTTAGTACTGTTCTATGATCAAGCTAACGATAAGTGGGGGGCAGGAAAATTCGAGCCTATGTGGCATGGGCCCTACATTGTGAAAAGAGTTTTTCAAAAAGGAGCCTACGAGCTTATTGGTTACGAAGGGAATTGCCTGGATAAGCCCCGAAATGGGATTTATTTGAAAAAATACTATGCATGAGTCCAGGCACTCTCTCTTTTTGTATATACGTGTGCTTTCAGCAAGTGTGTTGTGTGTGCATGTTTTCATGTTTTTGTCTTGGTGTGTCGGTGTGATTGCCGTTTATTGTGTCTTTTTGCTTCTTGGACAGATGTTTGGATCGCCTTACGTTGGTTTCGCTGATGGTGCCTCCCGCAGTACACGCAACTTGTCATATGCGGCATGGGTGATCTACGATCCTTATAGTGAGTTAGTAGACATTGAAGGTGTTTGTCTAGGTTGTACAACGAACAATGTTGTTGAATATAGTGCTGTGATTGAATTATTAGCTGAGGCGATTAACCTCGGCATTCGAACATTGGTTGTGAAATTGGACTCTTAGCTTGTCGTCCACCAACTCAACAGGCATTATTCTGTCAGAGATCATCGGATTTTAAGGTTGTATTTACATGTGAAGTTATTAGAACGGGATTTTGATTTCATTACTTATCAACATATTCCAAGACGACTTAATACGTTAACCGATGCATTAGCTAATTATGTGTTGGACAGGCATTTCATAACATGTAGTTCGACATAACACAAGAAGCATAAAAGTACAATAAACCATAAAACCATGTATATATATGTGTGTTTCCAAAATGTTTGCACCCCGTGCATCATCAAAAAATAATACATGTTTGTCTGAATACATCCGAAGACAACATGTCTCTCAAAAAATATGCATAGAAAAGAAAAGCCTAGTCCCGGTGGTGCTCATGGTAGCACGTCACCGCTCGTACTAAACGTCTCAAGAGCTGGTGTATGCGAGTTGGCACCCCCACCGTGTGCCTCTGGTACGCTAGCAGGAAATCCGCTAGTCGAGCGTAATCTGGAATCCCTCGAGTGATAGCCTCAAGGTTCTGAATAAGCTCTCCTCTATCACCACCCTCCTCCTGAGGATCCACTCCTGCTACTGCTGCTGCTGGGTGTCTCCTCACAATGGGAGACTTGCCAGCCAGACGCTCTGGGCCGACATCTGCATATGCATATAAAGGTCATTAGGACAAGCATGTAATAACCAAAAAAAATTATAAAAACACAAAATCAAAAAATGAGGTCATACCAATCTCCTCGTCCCAGTCCTCTCCCTCTGGCAGGGGAAGATCAGGGTCTCCAGTGAAGTCTATCCCTGCATACGGCCAGTCCTCCACCACGATCAGTTGGCGGCGAAGCCACCCGAAAAACTCAGGTCTGAAAGACATCTGCTAACCGCCACCACCCCTCAGCATTAGTGTCGCCCATCGAGCCATCCTCGGCTCTCGAGGTGCTGGGTCAGGAACAAAGGCCCCTTAGCCCTGGAAGCTTGGCATGCGTTCCAAGAAGAACGTCACCAAGATGGAGCCATATCTGAATTGCTGCAGCTTGCCCTGCTTGGCTTTGGTCAGCTGCCTCTTCGTACTGGTCGTCACTGATGACGCCCAGTTGAAGACTGTCGAACTAAGGCACTCTGTCGCCAGGATCAGATGGTTCTTCGTAGCTTCGTGGGGCACCTGTGCCCCCACATCTCGTGTGATGGTAAACAGCAATGCTCTAAGTGTCAAGTCCGGGATGGTGGGGATATCCACCTTTGAGCTACCCTACCCGTATCTTGCACCTGGGCAAACTTGGGCCTTCACCTCCTCCATCTTCTCTCCAGATGGCCTGCTACCAGTTAGTCGAGGTACCGGTCCCTGTCGTGACAATCCAGTAAGGAAGTAGACATCGGATACATCTAACTCCAATACTTGGTCCTGTATTCGGAACACATGTTCCTCTACATCCCACAAGTTGACCAAATACTGTAGAAGCTCTGGCTGAGCTCGCAAATAGGACAGCAGGAAAACTTTCTTGAGCCTGCATGCTCTAAGTGCCTCCATGTAGTCCTCATCTGCTAAGGCCAATGTGTCCACTTGGTCATGTTCTCGTTCTTTCCACACAATCACCATTTCCTTACGAACACAAGCCCAAAACAATGAATTAGATCCTTGAATAACTTAAAATTGCAGGCAAATTGGTTTAAATTTGTTAAAAATTCACCCAAAAACCCGCGCGGCCGTTGGCGCGACTGTTTCTAAAATAGTCACGCCCATGGGCGAGTGCCCTCTGGGAAAGTTGCCCCATTGGCGCGGGTCCATGCTCGAAACCCGCGCCAATGGGCGCAACCCTTAAATTTGAAATCCTCCCTATAGAGGATGAAAAAGCAATTTAAAGTAAATTTCAACCAGATAGAAATGGAGCAAAAGACAAGACCTCTTACCTGACACTGACGGCGCTGCGAATGGTCATCTGGATTTGTCGCAATCGCTGATTGAAGATCGCACACCAAAAGCCCTAATGTCGCTCTCCAAAGGTAAAAAGTGAAAAGTAATTTTTTGATTTACCATTTTCACCATTTTATAACTTTTTGACCCCTAAATAGGTTTTAAAAGTCATTTTATGGACATTTTTATGGATATTTGTGTCGAAAATGGATTTTACGTTGGTTTCTTGTGTAGCAACAGGTGTTTGTGCAGCTTTGGCGGTGAAACGAGTTGTATTTTATACTTTTTCGGACTCGGTAAATACACGAAAAAGTCACTTTGGAGTCATCTTTTGCTCTTTTCTGACTCTCTAAACGTGAAAAGAATGCTAAGTTGGTCATCTCGACTCGTTAAATGGAAATGAGAGGCGGTCGTCTTTAAACCCTTTTCCGACCATTTAAAAACGAAAATATTGTTGGACCCTTGTCGTCTCCGGTTCGTTAACGGTCACGAAGCGACATGGTTTTGATCAATTTTTTACTTTTTCAGATTGAAATCACTACTTATGAAAAGTGCTCCTTGATCGTAATGATCGTGCGGTTCTTTCAAGCATTGTTTTATACTTTTTCGGGCTCGAGAGACACAACTTCATGAAAAAGGACACCCCCGGAGTTTACTTTTCCGCTGTCTTTTCAAACTCTCTAAACATGAAAAGACATCGAGTTCTTCCTTTGTCAGACTCGTTAAAACTAAATGACATCGGATTCCGTCGAAATGACGTCTCCCAAGCATATGCTATCCCCGTCAAGCTTGTCATCCAAAAATAATCAGGGTACTTGCCAGAAATGGTGGGGGAATAAAGGAACCACAATTATCATCATGTCGACAGTATGTCACTCTTGAACATGGCACTTGTCTTCTTTCATGTCTGGGTGGGGACATCTCATCTTGTGCTACACTTGCCTCCGTGGGTTTGGGTTATCCTGTTTGACCATTCATCTGCTCATCGTCTTGTCACCATGACCCCTGATCATTTGATGTCAAATACTGCCAAGTCCACTGTCGTGCCGTCGATATGTTCAAGAGAAGTTGACCTCTGTAGAATACTTAACCTCCCTCTGATACCTCACACAAAACATTTTATCCTTCTCTGTCTCGTGTCGATGATGTGGGAAACATTATGGCCCACCTTCAATCAAGGTCACTTCCTATCGACTTCAGCTCATTATCCAGGAAGTTTACTTAGAGACTCCCTTCAGGTACCTTGGAGCCTGCATGCCTCAATGGCAGGTTCTTCATGTTCGACGTGAGGTTTTCATCATTGGTCTCTGTTCGAATGATTCTACGGGTGTTCAACACCGGCTCGCTGATTCGCACGCCGTGGATTGTACCTATAGTACCTTGAGGACCATTGTCATTATTGGTGGTACCTCTCGCGTCTGTTAACAATTTTCATCATTGAATGGTAATTAGACGATGTTCCTGCATGTTCAACTTCGACTCCCATACTCGCATGCTTGAACTTGTACTTTGTTCGGGTCGATATGGAGTGCAAGACCCTGGATTTTGTCTGTTGAGATCTAGGTTGCATTTTGTGGATTATTATAATCATTACATGACTCATTTACTGGATGGCTGTGACCATGCCTGAGTCTATTCATCGATCCTCGCTGGATGGCTGTGTCCATACCTTGGATCCAGATTTTTTATGTACTCTACTATGGATGGCTGCGCCCATACCACATACATCATGTACTTGAGATATCAGTTGTACTCCGTGCAGGTTCTCCAGCGGCCGTGTTTTCAGTCGACCATGTTCTTGTAAAGCATTTCACCCTCTCTCTCTCGGGCCTCATGCTTTAGGGGGCATCTGTTACACAGTATTTTGTCACCGTCCCTGTTACCCTTTCTCCCGCATATTGGAGGACCTATTCCGGGACTTGTGAGAAGTGACATAACCTGAAAACACGTGCATTGTATCCCTTTGAGTATGTACTTCATATGCCCTTAAGACACCTTTTGCAAAATACCCATAAATATAGCCCTTTTTCCATTGGCGCTGTTCCTCAGTGTATGGCTCGTGCCAATGGGGGAAATCCTCCAAAGAGGGCGCGCCAGCTGGCGCTCTGTCCCGGAGTCGCACTAGCGCCAACCCAGTTGGGTAGAGTTTTTAACAAACCAACTTGCGAAGGTTCTTCCTAATCTATTCATGAACTGATTCCAGTTTGAGTTATTTCAGTTGGGCTTCGAATCTCTCATGGAAGGGAAGTAGTTCTCCACCTCTCATGGAAGCTTCCTAATGATAAGGACAATCCCATGAATCTTGTGGATGATCTTATCTCCTTCTCCTATCTCTATATAAGCTTGTCCCTTTGCCTTTGACAAGCTAGTTAGTAATTCTACTCTTCAAGCTCCAAATTCTAAGTCCCAAAGTCTGTGAATTACTAAGCTCATGCTACAAGAGGCCTTGTTCATCCCCATAAGGCTATATCTTTAATGAGGAGATCTTTGTCCAAGTAACCAAGGAGAGAGAGGCTTATTCCCCATCCCCCACAAGCTTTGCAAGGCATGTGTTTCTGATCACCCAACCAAAGGAGGATTTGACGTCAGAACTTGGTTGTATCTTTCTTTGTTTATCAATAATAATAGATGACTATCATTATGGTTCCACACTTATTGTCTTTATCATGATGTTTGAGTTGTATCCTTTCTGACTGATACATAGTTGCATTTCTTGGATTTTATGCTTGTATTTGTGTTGTTCTTTGCATGTGCAGGTGTTTGTTCATGAGGATGGTGAGGATTGTGACCAGCTGAAGCGAAAGAACGGGAGCGGCGACTCTTTTACAAATACTAGCATTGGATTCAAGGTAGGCCCTCATCATCGGTCTTTACTTTGCAATTAGGAAACTGTGTGTTAGCGTTGTTTGATTGTTGCTAGACCCCATTTAGGCTAGTGGGATCGCCTCTGTTCGCAGAGGGGATTTACCTACTCAACGTGACCCTTGACATTCCCCTTTGTGACAATTCAACTACCCTCATGACTCTTCACCTACTCTATGACTGTTACATCCAACTATTGACACTTGACTTACACTTGACATGACTCAACATTACAATGCACATGTACTCATGTGAGACAACCTGGCTTGATCAAGTGATGCAAGACATCACTAACACTCAGTCCAATGTGATGAGACTGAATCTTTGACATGCTTGTGATGGTGAAGGTGGTGAGCTGATGCCAAGCTTGTTCGTCCATGATGGTGTGGATTCACCTCATGGTGACATCTTGCTGAAGCGAACTCTTGCCTCTGTTGCAACCGGTGCATTGGTTCGACCCCTTCATCCAACTCGTCTGCTGACATGCACATGGTCTTCTTGGGTGCGGTTGAATTGACAGTACACTGATGCATGGTGTCCATGCTGATCTTCAAGTGTGTTCTAGTGGTCATGCGCATCAACCTGCCGAAGTACATGTTCAACTTCAGTTGGACTTGCTTCTTGTCTTCACCTTGGTGAGTGTGTTGAATGGGTTGGATGGCATGTGTGTGCCCAATTACATGGATGCTGCTAAATCACTTGCATGCGATCAAAAACACTACTCACCATATCTACTCCATGTGAGCTATTGAGATGGATCCTTTAACTTGTACGGGCACAATTTCATCCGTGGGTGCATGTTGCACCCATTGCTGTTCTTGTTTCCACTGCAACTCATTCATATGTCTGTGTAGCTTCATGTTCTTCTTGAGTTGCTGCTTCAACACATATAACTGCTTCTCTATTCAATTCTCGATCTTCACGTGATCCTCATGTCGCGTCGTCACCTCATAACATGAGTCTCCAAAGTTGCTTTCATTATCAATGGATCTGCTTGATCTTCCAACATTGTTCCACCTCTATGTTGTCAATAACCATCCTCTTGCATTCATTGCATTCGCTACATTCGCTGTATTCGCTACATTCGTTGTGTTTGCTGCATTTGTTGTATTTGCTGCATTCATTACATTCACTGCATTCAGTACGCTGCCTTCAGCTGCTATTCATGATGCTGCTCGTTGTGATGCTACTGTTGTCATATCTTGATGTCCTTGTCTACGAACAACTTGATGTCTTCATGAGTAGGCAAGCTCATAGACACTTAGTCGACTGCATCCCCAAGTGTGCTCTGAACAATGTCTCCGACTCTGCTCTCTTGAAACCATTGTACCTCCATTGCTGAGAGGAAAATGAACGCCTGCAATACCTGGAGACATGGAAACACTCATGGAAAGCAATCTGTGAGTCAAAAACCAAAATGAACTTGAAAACTGACTTGCAACATACATGTGTGATTGATCATGGAGGTTGCGCAATTTTGGCTGGGAGGTTGGGAGACCGACTATCAAGACCACACAAGGCACAGTCTCGATTACTACGAGACTGATCGACTCCTGGAACTATGAAATGCATAGTCCAATCTGGCTGCTGACTACTAGGATTACACAATGCGCAATATCAGTTGGCAATGGCTGTAGGCTCAGTGACTGCATTGCACAATTTTCTTGGCCAATAATCACTGTCCCTCAAGATTGCTAAGCAGGCTTGGGGAATAGCTGCTGGGCAGAAATGTGCATTTATGGAGAGGAAGTTAGAGCCTTCCCTCTTAGGATTACACAATGCTATCTTGGTGAGGCAGAGTTTGGGCCGAGGTTGGCTAGACTTGCTAACAGGAAACTGAAAGTGAATGTGAGTGAAAATGCATGATGATACTTAGTGTACGCATAAGTGAATGATCATGCATGCAAATGATGAATGGAAGATTCAGACAATGGAACAACATGCATGAGGGTGAGGCGAGTCACCGAATCGGCAACTGTTCGCGAAAAACAGTTTCATGCATGCGACAATAGTGAGATGTTGACGAAAACTGAAACGGTGCTAGGAAAAGCTAATATACATGTAAAAAATAGCAAGCAATCACTCAAATCAAGCAAACAATACTCATACAAGTGAAAACACAAAAAGCAACAGAAATGCAACACAAGGCATGGGCAATGAGCTTACCCCAAAATAGTTGATCCAAATGTGCCAATTGCTCCTAGATGTGATGTGGGATGTGAGAGCTACAAGGTTGATGTGAGGAATGAGCTCTGCAACATCCAGTTGATGAACTTTGATAACATTGAGGTTGTGACGTGCATGCCACAAATCTAGGGACAACGACACTTGGTGGGAGGTTTCTGAAATGAACCTTGCATGTAACCTCCAATTGCTAAACATAGACCCCTAAAACAAGGGATGCCTTTGCATGCTGCCCTGGGAGAAGCAACCCATGCATGAAAGTCTATTTTGCTCAGTCCCGGAGGGAACTGGTCAACTCAGTTGCACATGCAAGAGGTTGTTCGACTGTGTGAAGGAAATGTGCATTTCTGGCTGGGAGCTGGGCAGACTGCCCAGGAGATTTGCACAATTTCTAGGTAATGCAGCTGACTGCTACTCAGTTTTGTGTAGATTATTGGCTAAGCAACCCTACTGGGGAAAATTGCGCAATTCCTGCTAGGAGTGTTGACTGCCAAGATTGCGCAATCCTGGAGCCCAGCAGGCTGCCAGACAGGATTGCGCAATTTTTGGAGGAAGGCTGGTTTCCCTCCAGAAACTTGGGGAAGCTACTTAGCTTATAAGTGGACCAAGTCTGGGTGAACAGCCTATGAGGGGAATGGATCAAGCCATGTTCGACAAGATACCTTCGTGCAAGAAAGACACTGATGCTTGTGAACTTGATGAAGAAAGGCAAGCTACTGTGAAGGTTGGAAGGGAGTTTCCAAAACAAAGCTAAAGAAAAATTTTGGAGGGTGGTTGTAGCCGCTGCAACACTTGGCGACACAATGGTAGAACTCTAGCTCTCTGAATGGACCTTGTTCGTGAAAAGCAAGTCTAACACCTCCCGAAGTATTGTTCAGTTCTCAGCTCCTCTTGGTTTCCACACTAGATTGATTGTAAGATGTAGCATCTGCCAAGCTCTTGGTCAATTGACACACATTCCAAGCCAAGGCAACACGGTTGTTTCAATTGGAGTTGAGGGGTATATTGATGTACAAGCAGTATTGTCGTCAGAGTCATAGTTTCATCTCTGGTGTTGCTCCACTGCTAGCAGGCCTGGTTAGTACCCTGGTGGAGTCACATAGGAACACAAGCATGGATCCACTACTAGAGAGCTTGGTTAGTACCTCAGAAAAGTTACTTGCATCACCTCCCTGTGCAACAAGCCTTTCGCTTATTTTGCCTTATTCATTTTCATCTTTTCAAACTTTTTTCACTTTTTGATTTTTTTCATTTTCGTAACTGTGCATAACACTTATTCATTTTAGAGGTGGAAGAGGGATCCCAACTTATTGAGGGCAGAAGAGGTTGTTCTAGTAGAGAAGTAGTTTATTGTATCTTAGACGTGCTTGTTAAGGTTTTCCTCCTCACCTTACTCTACTTGACTGAGCTGACAAGGGTTAACCCAAAAACAACTGACTAGAGAAGGCGGCACTAGTTAGCGCATAAGGATTGTGTTTTCACCAAGGTTCACTTCGAATAGTACGTATTTTCCATCAACGTATCATGGACTGAAAGTAACAAGTTCTTCATACAGAGGCAAGATGACAGATAACCAAGTAGTGATAGCAGCACAAGGCCTCTTTTACTTTACCCAGCTTACTTCAAGAGTCGTACATGGTTTCATGTGAACTATCCTATGAAACAAAAACAAGCGAACTAACAAAAAACGAAGAAAAAAAGGAGAAGAAGAAAAAGCGAAAGCAAAACAAGTCAAAAAACAAGCAAGAAGGAAAACAAAAAAAAACGAAGCAAGTAAGAAAACAAGCATCCAAGCAAACTGATTGAAAGCAAACACTAATCCTACTCCTAAGCTAATGGTGCATGGGTTATCTCACGTGAAGTGATACCTCCAATGTAACCACCAGCTCATTGGTTGACCATTGTGGGTGAAGGCATGGTTCATGAACAAGACAGCTGTGTGAACCATCAAACAAAAAGATGTAATAGTGAAGACAAACACACTCCAAGCTTAAAAGTGACCACAGAACACAGATGAGTTAAAGTGCGTGACATGTATTTTGTGGTGCTACCATGATGTTGTGCTACATCACATGTAGATGTTGAGTGTGTGCATTCTCTTGGTTGTGACATGCAAGAAAATGTGAGAAAGGTAGACTACTTGTTACGTGCATGTGTGATTTCTGTGTAAGATTCCTCCAACGCATGAGCGATGGGATCATGTAGTTCAGGAGGAAGCGAAATATGGGTATTTGGTTGATCTTCAATGCAAAGTAGAGAGTGATGAGGAGCCTTGAGTGTTTCAACAATTTCCTGACTAGAAGTGAAACCAACCTTAGGACACCAAGGGCCTGACATAACCATTAGCTCAGGCTGAAGTGCCTCGACAGTCTGGGGAGTTTCGACCTCATGGATAGATAGATCATCATAGACTAGTGTCTTAGATGGATTAACAACGGTTGAATCAACATTGTGATCAGATGAGGAAGTGAATAGATCATGACAACCAAGATCAGAAAAATTGAGATGTTCGTCGACATCATCATGATTTGATGAATCGAGTGGAGGGGTAGATGAGAAGCAAGGATGTTCACCCTCTGTGTTTTCATTAAATATAGATGACAGATTGGATGGATGTTTTGAGGAAGATGTGTCCTCTCCGCACTATAATGACAGACTGACATCCAAAGTGTCCTATGAATGACCAGAAGTAGAAGCATCTAGAAATGAGTTTCCACATGGGAAATCAGCAGTGGAAAAATCACAAGGGATGTCAGGATGAAGCAGATGAGGCACAACTGGAAGGGATTCATCCTTCATCGTGGGCTATTCTCTAGATTCTGCACACACTCATCATGAATGATGGCATAGGTTGGCTGCATAATGCCAACTCCGTTGAAAACTTGATCCTCATTCACAATTGGTGAGGAGTCCGGAATGGGAGAACACAAGACAATACAATTTGGAGGATCAACAGATCGTGAGGACGGAGGTCAAGGGAAAGAGTCCACATGACAACCAACAGGCTTGCTATCCAAATTTGCACAAATCCCAAGAGAAGGTGCGGTGGGAGAGTGTGACAGTTCAACAGAAGCATGTGCATGATCTCCCACATCACTCCACGGTAGTGCAACTATTTGATGAGGTGAAGGTGGACAATCACTTGTGACAACGATTGTGCCTGCCTATGATTGCGCATCTCCATCACCAATGTGCTGAGTGGGGTTCGGATATGTGAAGAACATACTCAAATATTCCATCAAGAAATTCCCAATCGATATTATCTTCTGGGAAACGGTATGAAAGATTACAAAAGCATGTGTGAAATTGTTCAACGGATTCATTGGGTGCTTTTCATAATTTCAGAATTTCTTTGTTGGGTGATTTACAGTCATAGTGATTGAAAGCACGGTCAATCTCTGCAACCATATGGGAAAGAGAATGAATATATTTTTCGGGCAGCGTGGCACAACAGTGCATTGGGTGCCCTCGAAGCGTGTAGATGAACAATGTGCATCTCATGTATTCTTCAAAGAATCCATGTCTTTCACATGAGCCTACAATGTCGATCGTGTGCCTTACCAAGGCTACGTAGCCTCCACCATCAAATGTTTTATGAGACAAGTTATCCAAGATTTGTTCCAAGATGATGAAATCGTTTCCATAAGACATACATTCCGGAAGAGCAGCTCGGTAGTGAAACATGATAGACGTGTAGAGATTCAAAACAGATGTGAAGACTCAACTTGTCATCTGGGCTTCCTTCTAGCGCCAAAATGTTAACGGTGTTGGACCCACCAACATGTAAGGGAATCTCCCCAGTAAGAAGTCCCAATTAGACCTCAGACTGTTTGGTGCAGGAGTCCTAGCAGTGGGTCGTATAGCAATTCCTTGACTGTGATGTCGCATAGAGGAAAGTAAGATAACTCTACCAGAAGCAAGGGTGTGACCACTGTAATGAGTCAAGGAAGGTGTATAAGAGTTTCTAACACAAGTGGGTGAGATGAGGGAGAAGATGAGTTCCTAGTTGAAAGGGATCATTCCCAACTCGGCTAGGAACACACAACACATAGGACATACACAACTTCCGGTGGAGCAGTCCAATCGGATGTCGTAGTCACAACATACAAGGTAAGATAACACGTACAACACTCATGAATTAGTCTGAACGAGTGCAACGGTTTTTGCAACAAGGTTCATGTGAAAGGTCTGTCTGATGTCTAGCAGAGCAGTCAACATGCACGGGACAACATTAGGAACATATACAACACATTTCCATTAATAGATTATGCATTACAACAAATGAATCTGTTCAGATGTAGAACACAAGTTAAAGCAACATGCATTGAAAGTGTTAAAGATCATTCTTACAACATATACAATACATGTGTGAAAATGTGTTGGCTCTTATTATATAAAGAAGTGTAACTTCCAATCATACAATACATCCATGTAAACCCACTAGCCCCAACAGTGGAACATTACAGCCACATCCGCCTGCTCCTCCCAAGAGATGAACTAGCTCCATGCAGTGGAGAAGCCAAGGCGCGTTACAATATTGTCCAAGCTCTTTTCAAGATAGTCTTATCAAAAGCTTGGCTTACCAAAAGTCCATACAATGAGTTATGAGGGACTATTTATAGAAAAGGGTGTGGTGACCCTTGACATTCCCCTTTGTGACAGTTCAACTACCCTCATGAATCTTCACCTACTCTATGACTGTTACATCCAACTATTGACACTTGACTTTTTCTTGACATGACTCAACATTACAATGTACATGTACTCATGTGAGACAACATGGCTTGAGAAATCCGTTCAAGACATCATTGACACTCGGTCCACTGTGATGAGACCAATTATTTGACATGCTTGTGATGGTGAAGGTGGTAAGCTAATGCCAAACTTGGTTGTCTGTGATGGTGTGCATGCACCTCATGGTGACATCTTGCTGAAGTGAACTCTTGCCTCTGTTGCTACCGGTGCATTGTTTCGACCCCTTCATGCAACTCGTCTGCTAACATGCGCATGGTCATCTTGGGTGCGGCTGAACCGGAAACACACTAATGCATGGTATCCATGCTCATCTTCAAGTGTGTTCTGGCGGTCATGCACATCAACTGCCCGAAGCACATGTTCAGTTTCAGTTGGAATTGCTTCTTGTCTTCACCTTGGTGAGTGTGTTGAATAGGTTGGATGGCATGCGTGCACAAAATGACATGCATGCTGCTGAACCCCTTACATGTGATCAACAACACTACTCCCCATGTCTACTCTGTGTCAGTTGCTGGGATGGATCTTTTAACTTGTACGACCATAGTTTCATCCATGAGTGCAAGTTGTGCCCACTTTTGTTCTTGTTTCTGCTGCAACTCATTCGTCTGCCTGTGCAGCTTAATATTCTTCTTGAGTTGTTGCTTTAGCATATGTAACTACCTCTCTGTTCCATTCTCGGTCTTCACGCGATGTTCATGTTGCTCCATCGCCTCATAGCCTGAGTCTCCAAAGTTTATTTCATTATCAGTGGATCTACTTGATCTTGCAACTTTGTTCCGCCTTTGTGTTGTCAACAACCTTCCTCTTGCATCCATTGCATTCATTGTGTTTGCTGAATTCGTTGTATTCGTTGCATTCATTGCGTTCGTGGCATTCATTGCGTTCGTTGCATTCAGTATGTTGCCTTCATTTCCTGTTCATGATGCTGCTCGATGTGATGTTGTTGTTGTCATATCTTGATGTCCTTGCCTATGAACAACTTGATGTCTTAGTGAGTTGGAAAGCTCATAGACACTTGATCGACTGCATCCCCAAGTGTGCTCTGAACGGTGTCTCCGGTTCTGCTCTCTTGAAACCATTGTACCTACACCGCTGAGAGGCAAATGAAAACCTGCAATACCTAGAGACATGGCAATACTCATGGCAAGCAATTTGTTAGTTGAAAACCAAAATTAACTTGAGAACTGACTTATAACATACCTGTGTGATTGATCATGAAGGCTACGTAATTTTGGCTGGGAGGTCGGGAGACCACCTATCAAGACTGCAAAAGGCACAGTCTAGGCTTTTGGGAGACTGACTAACTGCTGGAATTGCGCAATGCACATTCCAGTCTTGTTGTTGACTACTAGGATTACACAATGCACAATCTCAGCTCGCAATGGCTGTAGGCTTAGTGACTGCATTGCACAATTTTCTTGGCCAACAATCACTGTCTCTTAGGATTGCGCAAAGAAGGCCTAGGGAATAGCTGCTGGGTAGAAATGCACATTTCTAGAGAGGAAGGCAGAGCCTTCCCTCTTAGGATTGCATAATGTTGTCTTGGTGAGGCTCTTAGGGAGGCAGAGTCCGGGCCGAGGTTGGCCAGGATCGCCGAAGGGCAAAAAAAAGTGAATGTGAGTGTGAATTCATGTTGATACTGAGTGTAAGCATAAGTGAATAATCATGCATGAAAATGGTGAATGACAGATTTAGAAAATGGAACAACATGCATGAGGGTGAGGCGAGTCACTGAATCGGTGACTGTTCGTGAAAAATAGTTTCATGCATGCGATAATAGTGAGATGTTGATGAACACTGAAACGGTGCTAGGAAAGCTAATATATATGTAAATGACAACAAGCGCTCATTGAAATCAAGGAAACAATACTCAGACAAGCGAAAACACAAAAAGCGACAAAAATGCAACACAAGGCATGGGCAGTGGGCTTACCCCAAAACAGTTGAGATGATGTGCCAACTTCTCCTAGATGTGATGTGGGATGTCAGAGCTGCAAGGTTTATGTGAGGAATGAGCTCTGCAGCATCTGGTTGATAAGTTTTGATAACATTGAGGTTGTGACACGCATGCCACAAATATAGGGACAACGACACTTGGTGGGAGGTTTTTGAAATGATCTTGGCATGTAACCTCCAACTGCTAAACATAGACCCCTGAAACAAGGGATACCTTTGCATGCTGCCTTGGGAGAAGTAGCCCATGCATGCAAGTCTATTTTTCTCGGTCCCGGAGGGAACCAGTCAACTCAGCTGCACATGCAAGAGATTGTTTGACTGCTTGACGGAAATGCACATTTCTGGCTGGCAGCTGGACTGATTGCCCAGGAGATTTGTGCAATTTCTCGGCAGAGCAGCTAACTGCTGCCTAGATTTGTGCAAATTCTAGGTTGAGCAACCTTGTTGGGGAAAATTGCACAATTCCAGCTGGGAGTGTTGACTGGTAGGATTGCATAATCCTGGAACCCAGTAGGATGCCATACAAGATTGCACAATTTCTAGAGGGAAGGCTGGTTGCCCTCCATAATGCACAATTTCTTGAGGAAGCTGCTCAGCCTACAGCTGGACCAAGTCTAGGTGAATAGCCTATGAGGGGAATGGATCAAGCTGTGATCGATAGACTGCCTTTGTGCAAGAAAGACACTGAAGCTTGTGAACTTGATGAAGCAAGGCAAGCTGCTGTGAAGGTTGGAAGGGAGGTTCCAAAACGAAGCTAAAGAAAAATTTTGGAGGGCGATTGTAGCCGCTATAACACAAGGTCACATCACTGATGGCTGAGTCGGGGTCTGGTGAGGCTGAGTTGCCTGGTCAAGAAGATTTTCAGAAACATGGCTAAGTGCTGGAGGAAGATGGAATCATGAAAAAATTGAACTTGTGATCACACACTTAGTATAATATAATGACACGAAAACATAGACCACCGAAACAAAAAGACAAAGCATTACCCTTTATGTGATTGTCTCATAACAAGAAGCGACAAGTGCGACACTTAAGATAGAATTTAGGTCGACCATGATGAAACTTGTGCAACAATGCTCAAAACTTTGTGTATGAGTGCAACGGGTGTTTACATAGCTAGGAAAAATCATATACACAAAGACCAACATTCAAAACTGCCAGAATAGGTCCACAAGCATGGAAAAAAAGTAAAACATGCCAAAAGATAACAACTGATCCAACAAGAAAAAGGGGTCAAAGAACTCTAGGAAAGCTCATGAAATGAGCTTAAGTGTTTGCAACAATCAAGGGAAAGACCAAGGAAGGCTCTGAAATTTGAGTGCAAGCCAAAATTTTGGAGGGTGTTGCAGCCACTACAACAAAACCCAACAATAATCAAGAATCCTAAATTGTTAATCAATATTCCCAAGAGCTTGAAATTATTGAAATCTTAAATATCACGATTGCAAGGATAATAATTTATACTTGTATAATTATGGATACCCACAAAATATTAGAAGGAATAGGGGATGAATCAACCGATTTGTAACATGGAATTTCAAATGTAAACTTTTCTAATATGAGTCTTATCACCTTTCTAAAAAAAACGTGCCGCCACCGATTATAATTTAAATAAATGAAAAAAACTAAACCACACAACTTTTGACTTTTTCTATTTACAATATGAACACATGTGTTATTGGTAATAACAATACATCATGCATATTTTCCCTTAACCTTTTTTTCTCCTTATTTGAACATGGCCACCAAGACATATGTCACATGTTGTTGTAGCCCCATATTTGTAATTGAGGACTCTCGATATCTATGTAATCTCCTCAACAAAGATGATGATAAGTCATGAATGTGTCTATTGAGTGCCAAAATAATATTAGAGATAACCAATGTAGTAAAATGATTATGGGTAAGCCAACTTCAACTCCACTTCATCTTCAAGTTCAACACTCAAGGGAAAATCTATCCACATTTCTCTCTCATAAATAAGTTGCACATTACTCCCATGGAGGAAATGAATGGACATGAAAACATGATATAGGGATAGGTACCCAATTCAAGGGGTTAGATGTCAGAGCATCAATCCTTAGAAAGAGAGTGATTTGAAAGATGAGGAGAATAATAAGATTGATGTTGATATGAATTCCACATGTAGCATTGCATGGTTCAAGAATGAAGAGAAAATTCTTCTACTACTTTGTCATGCCAATGAACTAGCAAATTCACTACGATAATAGAGGGATAGACCAATGGATTAGTCAATGCACCACAATAACATGTCAAACCATTTCATGAGTAGGTCGAGTATGTTGCCTAATGATTCAGGTAATAGGAACGTTTTTTTACAGTAGCCAATACAAAAGGATGCTAGGGAACACAGAGATGTCAAGAAGAGCATCAAAGAAAAGTTACAAAGGGTAGCGAAATGACTAAATTTAGGACTTGTTCTTTGATACCATATTAGGCCCAGAAGATAACTCCCAATTTTATATTCATATTTATATTCATCAAAGTGTTGACCTTTTGGATTCTAACTCTAATGTATTTTCTCATTCTAATTGTTCAAATTACTTTATTTACATATTTTCATCCAATCCCTGAGGAAAAGGTGTTTATAAAAATGATTTGGAAAAATTCCCCATTTAACATGGTCATCTTATAACCAGCTCATGTATTGTTTATAGACCAAAACATGGAATTTTGTTGAAAGCAAAATATTTCTAAAAGATAGTTCAACCTTTGTGGATGAGTTTACTTTAACATTCCTTATTCCCTTATTCATTAGAAGGGAATGATAATGTGCATCCTTCATATTTTGGTCTAAGTTGACTACAAGTTGTTTACCATAGGGTCTGTTAGTGTTAGTATCTGCATACTTCCATCAGGGATCATATTTTCTCTTTGCCTTTTCATTTTAGGGGTCCCATATTGAAATTTTTACATCATTTCATTACGTCATGTCAAGATGATCCACTGATGGTTGTTTGCTCTTCAGAAAATCTAATTTTTCCCTCATAAATTATACTTTCTCACCCATCTTCAGGTTGTCTTCAGTCATGGTTTAATGGTCAAAATGCAATCATGTTAGGGTTTCATTTCCAAGGTCAAAGGCATGATTTAAAGGTGTAAATAAAGGGCAGCAAGGGGATGAGGATGATAAATAAGTCAAGAATGATGGCTACTAAGCCATAGTCACTATATAATTATATTTTTAACTAATGTAATTTTCACCTCAAAAAACATGTTTTGAGGTGAAAACAGAGTATTTTGAGTTAATATATAATTCTTATGTAATTTTAAGTCACTTTATGTAATAAATGATCCCGGCTACACCAATGCATCTCTCCTTGCTACAAGACAAAGAAACACTGCAAAAATAAGTTTAAATTGAGCATCATCCACCTGAAAAGGAACAAAGAAGAAAAGGCATTAAAAATAGAGATTTCAAAAAGGTCAAGAAACATTAGAAAGTGGGTTTTTCTAGTGAAAAATCAAAATATACTCCTATATAAGATGTCACATTTCATTTTCAAGTTCATCATTCTCATTTGGCAAAGGAGTCAAAAGGTGAAGAAAAGAGGAGAAGTTGAGTGAGTTTTGGGCCAAGGAGAAGTGGCGATGTGCTTATGGAGTTTGGCGCTGTGCGTATCAGGCAGTGGAGGTGGCATTGCGCGTTTAGGGGGTGGCGCTGTGCGTACAAGCTAAGTGCTGCGCGTAGGGCATTTCTAGCAGTGTGCATTGAGCAGCAAGGACCAAAGAGCCTCCAACTTCATAAAAACATCCAAAATCACCCTCTCATCCCTCAAACAAGTAAGTGCCCTCAATATACCTCATAATTGATTTGCAATTGAAGTGTTTGAAGGTAATCTACATTGGAAAAAGAGAAACCCTAGATTCTTCCTCAATTACACCCTAGAAACCCTAACCCACATTATTTTTCCCACCACTTATCACTAAAACCCTGAACCCCTCCCTTATATCACTCCATAACATTTTATACCCCTTCATCCTTTATCCCACAAGCTATACTTCAAAAAGGACCCAGGTCCCTCTCCCTCATTTTCATGATTCCTACTCTCCCATTCATTTCCTAGCCCACCAAATACCTCACAAGGTCATCTCCCATTCCCTTATTCCTAATCACTCTTGCTCACTCCCTTCATCCCTTTTCTAGGAGTGCACAACCTCAAAATTTGCAAACATGGACAAAGAAGATAGAGACTACGAGGAGGAGGAAAACATCCGTAGTGACAATTTAGTAGATAGACCTAGGCATCATAGAAAACCACACAAGGAAGGCAAAATTATTAGGGAAGAGCCATCAAACCTCAAAGAATTGCAGGCCTCTCAGTTGGCTGTCACTTGTTTCAGACATATAGGGTGTTATGAGTTCTGTGAGCAGGTAAAGAGAGTTCAACACCACCTTGAGCTCACCAAGTGTTAGAAGATTATATATTACGGAGCAATGGAACACATAAAATATTGCAGAAATATAAACACAAAAAACGCCTAAAACAAGAGAGACATAGATATACGTGGTTCACGCAGTTTGGGCTACATCCACGGAGAATAGCCAGTCCTTATTTTATTATATTATCTAGCAAACTGAAGAGATACAACCTACAGCAGATTCGCTGTAACACCCTCTTCACTCTCAATCTCCTCTCTCTTCCTCACTCAAAATACAGATATATGTAGATGCAATACAATTCCCTCATATATAGTGAGGGTTTGCCTTCTAGGGCAAAAAAGCCTAAATTAAACATAACGTCTACTGTCAGATCATCCGCCTAATGAACGACCTAGATTGACTAGAAATTACTAGACTTTTACAAGGCAATTTTACATCTATTTTTAGCTTCGGAGGCGCTGCCCTTGAACCCCCGCTCGGGGACAGCTGGCCCCCGGACCCCCTAGCCAAGGGGAATTAGCCCCCCCGGAACCTCGCGGGGGAGGGGTGTACAATCTTCCTAGGGTATACATTCGGCTGAAACATTTGAATATAGAAGATAATGAGGCTCCACACCCAACACTAGGCTCTTTGTAGCCAATCTTCGGGACAATAGGGTGACCCTTGATGGGGTGAAATTCACAGTCTCACCCTCCATCATTGTAGATGCAACCAAGATTCCAAATGTAGGGGAGAAGTGGTACAAGGCACATGACCTTGATGAAAACTACTATCAAACCCAGGTACAAAAAATGAGGTAAAAAGGCTTTTTCCTTTCAGATTTCTTGAAGACAAGTATGCCCCCATGATGAAAATCATCATGAAATATTTCACTTGTGAGGGAAGATTTTCTGGAGTGTACGCCTATCACATCAGCCTTCTCATGCATTTTACCAGGGTGAGGATGTTAAACCTCCCTTATTTCTTGTTCAAGAATATTGAGAAGATGGCCCACTTTGTACAGAAAAATCCATACCCTTAACATATGAGAAGTCTCTATCATTATTCCCTGATCAAGATGATTGTGCTTCATCATATCAGCCTCCTCAACATCTCTTGGGAGACATTCATTGCTCATGACATATTCAACGGTCCTCAAATTCCTCCACCAGTGTCTCATGAATCAGGAGGACCTTCTAACAGTGGTTAGGTGAAGACAGATGAGGAGGCCAAAGAGACTAGAGCTACTGAGGTGCCTGGGACCTACATGACATATCAGAGGGGCACAAGGAGATTGTTTGCAACTGATAGGAAAGTGTTCGCTCCACAGGTTGTGGAAGGGACATTGCCTTCTTCATCAATCCACAGGCAAATGCTTGCTCCACAAGGTATGGAAGGGGCTTTGCCTTCTTCATCAACATAACAGGAACAAGTGCAACATCTGCATAAAGGGAAAAAAAAGATGCCGGAGGAAAGTTTTGTTGATGTGGAGGAAGAGAGAGACTTGATTTGATAGAGCATGATGAGCCGGAGCAACATTATACTCATCAGGGCATGGAAACAATTGACTTAGAGGCTCAGGATGAAGAAACAATAAAGGACATCATCATACAGGAAAAGGAGGCTCAAGTCCAAGCCTTGATGGACAATTTGGAGAGAGCCAAGTATGTCATCACATATCTGGAACAAGAGAACAAGCAGTTGAGTGACAAGCAGGTCCTCATGGAGCTAGAACTTCTCAAGATAAAACGACAAGGTGACAAGGGTAAATCAGCTATGCAAGAGGAAGAGGCACCTATCACTTTGACTCTCATTGAGAAGGAAATTGAGGGTGATAGGGAGATTTGGCTTGAAAGAGTCAATTTGCACTTGGAGAAGCTATTTCAGAAGGCCAATAGAGACAACTAGATCATCAGGCACATGGCCTACCATTACAGGACCCGGAACAAACTTTTCAACATGAGGGTCAAATAGATGAAAGCTAGGCTAAGGTGGGCTCTAAAGGGAAAAAAAGAGGAGGATAGGCCTAGGTTGCTTGCTGAAGTTTCCTTGGCTCATCAAGATGATTAATGATGGTGCTGATCACTAAGTTTGGTTAGGTTTGGAGGAGATTTTGTTTTTTGCAAATTTTGGAAATTGCACACACATAAAATCTCGCTCAATGCGCAACGCCACTGGCGCTGCGCTTTTTCTAGGGGCACCCAATGGACAAATGGATTGCATTTTTGAATTTAGAGTGATGAGTAAATGCACCCTATGGATTTTCTAAGTTTTTGGGGCAGAATTGGTCCATCAAAATGTCAAAAAACACCCTAAAAATGACCTTTCTGCCACTTTTTGGACACACAGAAGTAGTCTTGGGAGAATCCATTTTTGAGGCGTCAAATGAGCTTCAAATGAAGAAAGTCTAGGTGTTTTGGAACATAGACTTGAAGATATTTCAAATGAGATATCATGAGCTAAATTTGGATGGCAGGAAGGCCTCCAAAAGGGACCTGAACGTGACACTGTGCGTTGGACCAGTGGCGCTGCGCGTAGGACAAATTTTGCATAGGAAGGCCATTTTTATGAGTTTTGACTGTGTTCATGGATTTTCTCTGATGGAGGATGTTATACTATTGTAAATGATGACTTGGCTTGTAAATATGATGGTTAATTAGTAGTAGAGGGTAGATTCATTAGATTAAACGTCATTTTGAGCACAAATGAATCAATTTCCTCACTTTTAGAAGCAAGTTGTTATGATGCCTAGATTCTAGTTTCTTGTTCAGTGTTGGTTAGATTAGCTCCCCATCTTAGAGATTCGACCCCTGAGGATGGGAGGAGTTTGAATTCATGTCTATATCTTATTCGTCTTTCTCATTGTAAAGGGTTGGGCTCAGCTGGATGCTTATGCTTTGATTGTACATCATTTTGTAGCAGTTTAGCAGGAGATTAATAAAAATTGCAGCTATTTCTTTGGGATCCATGTGGTATGGAGTTTAGTTCAGTTTCTTCTCTTGTGATCATATGTTAATATGTTTTGTGTACTTCATTAATCATTTCATTGCTTCTAAGTGAATGTTTTCAAGTTGATAGGCAAAATTCATAACATCACTACTCTGCTTTGGGGAAATATTCACCATTATATGTTTTCTATAGTCTAGGAAGGATCCATGTCAATCACATGCTCTTCCTAGCTCCTCACCAGTCTTAAAACACCTAATCCATCAAGCCCTATAGTGCTAAACCTTATGCCTACTTTGCCACATTGAACACCTTGCAATTTTGACCTAATTCCCTAGCCCTAACTGTCTGGCTCCTCTCGATCCAACAAAACCCCTTCAAAATCAAATCAAACCTTGTGCTACTATACCTAGCCTAATATCCTTTTCCTGATCTAGTCATCTTGGCTAAGATCCATATGGAGAGAGCCCTCTTCCGACCTAGTAGGGCTAGCTACTTGGCTAAGCGTGGTTTGTGGTTACCCTGACATTTCCTTCTTTCAGCCTAAGGTTCAGTCCAGGTGATAACATAGTGGCGAACATACTGGGGAATGAAGGATTAATCACCTTGGTAATATCTTTCATTTGAATTATTAAGCTTGTGGATGATGAGTTTTAGAATTTACTAGGCTGAATTGGAAAATTGTAAAGTAATATATAAAACTTCAAAATTGAGCATACTGGCTTCGCGAGAGTACACCAGATCCAATTCAGATCCGAATCCTCCAACCATTGTCAGTGATCCTCATAAAATTGGGTGGAAATCTAAGAAATTTGCAGAGAAATTCAATGTATCAGAAGAACAATCAAGTGAAGTTTTCATTCCTCCTGTTCATTCACTCTTGGAAAGGTTAGACACTTTGCAAGATATTGAGTTTGACATTCATTTTGAGAAAAGTCTATTTCGCAGTAAGTATTTGATTTGGATTGATCTAATTGTTGTTGATTCTTCTATATCTCTTGATAAACTCGTCTAAGACTTGTTTACACAAAGTAAATCAGGGTCACAGCTTATTCATGCTCTCGATCAGTTACAGAACCTTACTTCAAGTGTAGACACTTGGGTGAAAAATATGCCATCTTTTGATTTTCGAAATATCTCCTTTACATCTACTGCAACCCAGAAAATCCCTTAGCCACTCAAACCATTACAACTTAGTAGCACGTAGATAAAATGAATGATTTCTTTGAACTCCATGAAGTAGAAATTGAAGATGTGACGATGAGGTTGTTTTTACAAAATTTTGGAGGTGAAGTTCGGAAATGGTTCAGAGCCTTACTAGCAACTTCTATCACCACTTTACCAATCCTCCATAGGCAGTTCCTGGATCGATGGGAGGTAAAGAAGAACCCCCTTCATATTTTGTCCGATTATGAGAACATCAAAATAAATGTTGGCGAGAGTGTGCAAGACTATTGTGTGAGGTTTAATGCAGTATACAATGCTATTCCTGCAAACATTGAACCACCGGAGGGATTGGCTTTGCTCAAGTTTCCGGACGGTTTAAATACTGATATGGCATATCAGTTACGGGAACATGATCCTACAACACTAGAAGACATGAAAAAGAATGCTGTGAGCGTAGAAGCAAACTTGTTGGCCAAAAGAGCAAGAATGAGATTCGAGAAAAGAGTGACCATGAAAGAAGAGGCATCTACTTCAGATGTAAAAATGGATACACTGATTCGAATAGTGGAGAGGATGGTTGACTAGTTATCCATCATAGATAGACCTGAACCTTAGATCTGGAATCCAAATTTTAGAGGCCAACAACAACCCCAATTCTGAATCAAGCAGAGAGAAAAAAAAGCACCAGAGAAACCAACACAACAACAACAACAGATCAAAACTCCCTTACAACAGAATTATGTTCAAGGAATGGAAGAATAAGATGAGGACGATCCGGTAATTGAAACAAATCACTTTTTCACTGCTGATGGTATGCCCATATTTCTGACCGAAGATGAAGAGTATGCAGAAGTTCCAGACATTCAAAGGGATGAGGACTACATCTTAGCAAATGATGTGGTTTTGGAGGCCGAATCTGATGATTATCAGCGTGGTTATATGGATGCTTTGACTGCACAGTAGAGGCAATACTCTTTAAGGAGTAGAGATGTACTAGTCAATCCCATTCAGAAAAGAAAGGATGTAAAATCAAAGAATGATTCCTCAAACACTCAGAAGAAAGGCAAAGAGCTTGCTGATCCGAATCCCAGCAAGGTAACATCAACAAGTACCACTGCAAATGAGAAGAACAATCAACAAAAAGATAGTGCAATGAAAGAGCAAACAACTAAGAAGGACATTGATGTTAAAGAGGTAGAGAAAGTTTCATCTTCTCATTTAGAAAGTGAAATTGCTAAATTGAAAGTGTCCATTCCTTTAATTGAGCTTGTTAAGAATAGCAACTATAAACACCATGTATCTAGAATATTGCAAATAGACCTTTGTCTGACATGGCAAATGTTGAGGATGATCATCCTGAACTCATTTTTGGTCCAACCATAGAAGGTCAGCCTGAAGATAGCGAAGTCCCTCCCTTCTATCTGATTCTTAGACTGCATGAGTATATTCTCCATAATGCCATGTTATATTCCGGAGCTTCCCACAATTTGATGCCCAAAGCTATTATGGAAAAGTTGGTCCGGGATATCACCCAGAAATATCATGATTTGAACACATTTGATTCTGGTAGAGTTCGTTGCATTGGTCTCATCAAAGATTTGGTGGTTTCTTTAGATCAAATCGCAGCCAAAAATGTCTTGATGGATGTGGTAGTTGTTGATATACCACCACGATTTGGTATGCTCTTATCTAGATCATGGGGAGCTAAACTCAAAGGAACTTTACAACTTGACTTCTCTTATGCTACAATCCCTGTTTTCGGTCAATTGAGGAAGTTGTACCAGGAAAATAAAATGAAGTATATGATCACTAGTAAAGAGAAGCCTGTGAATCATCCAATAAATGATGTACATATTTATTTAAAGTCTTTTGTCTTGTACTCTGATAGTGGATTGAATGATGTAGATATTCATCTTATAGAAGTAGATGATGTACCAGAAATTTCTGAGAATTTTAGAGTAGTTCTTAATCAAGAAAAAGGAAAAATAGCAATTTCTTTTGAGCAACCTACACAACAGAAAAAGGTCAGTGAAGAGCAGAAAAATGAAGTAATCAACAAAGGTAAGGTTGAGAAAGAAATAGAATTCCAGCATCTAGAATATGAATCCGGCCTTTGGAGCATGGACTTCGATGGTGCTATGGGTAAAGACGGTGACGATATTGGAATTTGGATTCGAAGCCCTGATTTCCAACCAGTCAAAGTCCCAAGTAATGTTAGAGTATGTTCCTACAAGTTAGATTTTTATTGCTCTAATAATGAAGTGGAGTATGAGGTGTTGATTACAGGTTTAAAATCTTTGAAGAAACTAGGCGCAAAAATGATTTCTGTTTATGGTGATTCAGAGCTGGTGATTAAGCAAGTAAAAGGAGAATATCAAGCAAAGCATCCGTGGATGAGAGCCTACAGAAATGCAGTTCTGGATATTTTGAAGATGTTTCCGGAATACACCTTGATAGCGGTACCCCGAAGTCAAAACATCATCGCAGATTCACTCGCCACTGCAACCATCAATTTGAAGATTCTAATGAATTATAGCAACAAATTTGAAATTCATATTAAACATAGGCCTACTGTTCCTGATAATTTGAGGTATTGGCAAGTTTTTTGGGATGACAATGAAATTAATGCCTTTTTGCAGAATGAAGGAAAGTTTAAGAATGCTTTCATTGATGATGTTTGCGATTCCGATGAACAAGACATTGAGGTAAATCAGATGGAGGTTTTATAGCTAAAGAATAATATTATTCCTAGAGATCTCATACCTTTAGAGGAGCTCTTTGATCAAGATGATGTGGCGAGAAAACCGACCTTGGTTCCTACGGACAAAGGAGTTGAAGATGTAAATCTTGGAAAAACAAACCAACCCAAGCTTGTAAAGTTATCAAAAAGATTGTCTCCCAAAGCAAAGGCTAAGTATGTTAAGTTGCTTTCTGAATTTTCTGATGTTTTTGCATGGGATTATTCAAATTTGAAAGTGTATGAAAAGAAAATCATTTAACATACTATTCCTATCAAGCCAAATCAAAAACCTTTTAGAGAAAAGTTGAGAAGAATCAATCCAAAGCTGCTACCATCCATCGAGAAAGAGGTAAATAGATTGTTTAAAGCTGGCATCATTGTTCCAATTATATTTTCTGATTGGATTTCAAATTTGGTCTCGGTACGAAAGAAGATCGGAGAGATAAGGTTGTGCATAAATTTTCAGAACCTCAATTAAGTGTCCTTAAAGGATAATTACCCTCTTGCTAAGATGGACCATATTCTGAAAAGAGTAGTTGGAGCATCACAGATGTCACTACTAGATGGCTACTCGGGCTATAATCAGATCTTGGTGCATGAAAAAGACCGAGACAAAACTGCCTTCACAACACCATGGGGAACTTTTCAGTATGCCAAGATGCCATTTGGGTTGAAGAATGCCAAAGCCACTTTTCAGTGGGCGATGGACATAGATTTTTCTAATGAGAAGGATGTTTTTTTGGTAGTCTATTTAGATGATTTAATAATATTTTATGGTTATGATGATGAGCATTTGCACCACCTAAGGATTGTTTTTCAGAAATGTAGGAAGTTCGGGATTTCTCTAAACCCGAAAAAGAGACTTTTTTCCATGGAAGAAGGTAAACTCCTTGGTCATATAATTTCTAAAGATGGTATTCACATTGATCCTTCAAGAGTGGAGGCAATGCAACAAATAGACTTTCCACGCAACAAAAAGGAGATTCAAGCTTTTAATGGTAAGATGAATTTCTTACACAGATTTATACCAAATCTGGTTGAGCATTTACGTGAATTAACTAATATGTTGAAGAAGGATAGCACTGTGAAATAGACTGAGGATGCCATGAAATCGTTCAACTTGGTAAAGTTTTCTTTGACCACTGTTGAGATTGCAACAAGATGATGGAGCTTAGTGAAAAAAGTCGCCTTCACTAAGTGGGCCCGTAGGCAAATTATGGCGCAAAGTCTATTTTTAGACTATGTCTATTTTTAGACATATGGATCATGTTTATGAGTTGCAGGATGCTGTTTATGGATGATTGGTGAAGTTGGCAAAAAAATAGATGGACTTCTATTTTTAGACAACAACGGTGACACTTTCAAGTCTAATTATAGAGCAGTCAAATATTATTAGCTTATAATAATATTTAGACTATAAAATTTATCTTATTCTCGTGGAGCACTTCAGTTTGAGCTACAGATGTGGCACATGCAGCTGTCAGAAGGAAATACGTTTTCTTTGTGGGTCAGTTGAGTTGTTGCATGCATGAATTCAGTTAGAACTCAATCAGTTGAATTTGGTGGAGTTGATTGTGGAGTTGATGGAGTTGTGTTCAGTTTGACTTGGTTAAACTAGTTGTAATGAGTCTAACTACAAATAGACTAATGATGAGTTGTTAAACTAATTATTAACTCATAATGCAACTAAAGAATACATTAGTTAACTCAGTTGCATGTCAGTGCATGTTCAGTCAGCAGGGACAGGTGTTAGAGGATTAGATTACTATCAGTTGTGACTATAGTTGTGCATGAGGATTTGCACAATCAATGGGACTGAGTTATGCCAATGAGAATTGGCCAATACTAAGTGATTATAGCCTCTGCTCACGTGATTCCCAGTGTGAGTGATTCTTTTGAGGTAAATACGAGTTTGGTTCAACCATTCTTGTGCAGGTATTGAGCAGTGGAGGCAGGCAAGCAGTGGAATAGATTTGGAGATCAGATATGAGCTGTATTGTGTGTAACAGGTGGAGATAGTGCTAGATACTTGTGAGAAGTATTGTACTATGTTTGTTACATGTTCTCAATCATTAATATACAGATAGTGTGGGGTTTTCAGCTATAAGCTTTTCCCCGGTTACATACTGTGTTAATGTGTGCATGCTCTTGATGTTTTATTGTTATTGATGCTGCTATATTGATGATCAACGTAGAGGAGCTTATGTATTGTGTATGTATTCCGCAATAGTACATGAATAGGATAATCTCCATTGAATATGTGTTTATTATTCAAA
>APFE031161725.1:0-11733 GCA_000404065.3 Pinus taeda | reverse complement strand
TCATGCTTTAGGGGGCATCTGTTACACAGTAATTTGTCACTGTCTCCCTGTCAGTCTTCCTGCTGTGTCATGGGACCCAATTAATCATGCTCAAGCTCTCTAATGTTGCCAAATGACCCACTTTGCCAAAGTTCTTCTATCATCGCGACTGTTGTAAAAATAAACGCGCTGATGAGCGCTCTAAAACAGACCTCATGCGCTGCCAGCGCGGAAGCACACGTGATTACCGCGCTAATCGAATTTCATGTGACAGCGCGTCCATTACTTGTATCTGATCGCGCTGATATAAATTTCTTGGTTATTCAGCGGCGATGTCAGTGCTCCAGTGCCGTTATCTACCCGCGATGATCCAGTTTGGGCGAGTTTGTTCTAACAGCCGGCCTTCCAGATGACTCCAGACCTGGTTGTTGGCCTTGTAAATGTCGCCCTCCCTTCTCTGGCATGTCTTGTTTCGTCATTTGAGCCACCTTCCTTGGAGATAAGCTCATCCTCTCACCATTCATTGGAGACCCTTTCTCCTATTTAAGCCTCACCATTGCCATGAGCTGCTAGTTTGGAATTGATTGTGTTTAGAGCATTGCTGATAGTGTGTGAGCTTGATAGGTAGCTGATGTGACAAGTGTGGGATTGCTAGAGTGCTTAAGGAAGGTTGTGAAATGTTTCCATCTTGTGTAAACTTGTGTGAGAGAGAGTTTTGTCTTGGGATATCTACCTTCAAGGGTGAATGCTTGAGGGACTTGCTGGCTGGACCCAACCAAAGGAGGATCCGACGTCAGAACTTGGTTGTATTCTCTTTTGTTTTATCAATAATAATAGATGACTATCATTATGGTTCCACTCATGTCTCTTTATTATGATGTTTGAGTTGTATCCTTTCTGATTGATACATAGTTGCATTTCCCAGATTTTATGCTTGTATTTGTCTTGTTCTTTGCATGTGCAGGCATCTGTTCATGAAGATCGTGAGGATTGCGACCAGCTGAAGTGAAAGAACGGAAGCAACGACCCTTCTACGAATATGAGCATTGGATTCGAGGTAGGCTCTCATCTTGGTCTTTATTTTGCAATTAGGAACCTGCGTGTTAGCGTTGTTTGATTGTTGCTAGACCTCAGTTAGGCTAGTGGGATCGCCTTTGTCCGTAGAGGGGATTTACCTACACAACACCCGATGTTGATCATGTTGCTGCTTGTACTTTGAATTTTCCACAATGGAGTGACGATATATCGGCCCGTTGGGTAGAGGTGCTTTGGCAATGAGATCGAATGAATGTTCAACCTAACAGTGCAACGGTACCCCTGTGGGTGAGGAGAAGATGTTCCTGTCTTCTTTCATGACCATATCCAACTACTTCTGCTACATGGAGGAACCCTTCCTGGGGGCCATGGATGTGGCTACAATCTTCCCCTTACTTTGAGAGAGAACTAGAAAGAAAATAAATTTCCTAGTCTGGGAGATGATCTTACTGCATTTCTTAGCAGAGATCACAGAGGTGGCCGTAGGTGGGGCTACCTATGGTGTCCTATATAATGAATTACCCAAAGAAATAATAACAGCGCGAGGCCTTGAGTCATACACAACATGTCGCTTCCACAAGTATGGTTGGCCTAATAATACATCACAAACATCAAGAGGTGCAACATCACAAAATACCTCATCTGTGAAGGCTTGATGTTGTAGGGAAGGTGGCACTACTGGTGGACTCGAAGATCTTGTCATTGGTGAAGCCACCCAATACTGTATGTTTGTAGGTGTGATGTAGTTGGTAGGCCCAACTGCTTCAAGACATCTACTGAAATGAGGTTCTTTTGGTTGCCACTATCAATAATGAATTGCAGAGGCGAACCCTTCACCCACATCTGTGAGGGGAAACAACACTCCCCCTCCTCTGGATCTTCGGGCTCATTCTTATGGATCTTGGTGGTGGCAATAGTGGCGTTAGGCTTTGCATCAATGATCTGCTTCCCTTTGTCATTCCTCTGGTCGAGTTCTGACTCAAGGTTGGAACATGCATCTGATTCTGAAGCCTTCAATGCGGCCACCAATGACTACTTGGTCCGACACTCAGTTGTGTTATGAGTGGGGCTCTTATGGAACTCACACCACTTTCCTTGATGGCATCCTAGAACGAATTCCACGTGGGCGCGGCTAAAAATTGTGAGCCCGTAATTTCATCCTTCTGCTCGCAATAGGTTTCCCACCAGTTCTTGACGTGAGGGGCTTCTTTGAGAAGAGTGAAAGTAATTTTTTGCCAGCGGGAAAAATCATGAACAAAAAAATACCCTTCTAGCAGATTTAACCATTAATCTACAACATTTGCATCTATCTGACCCTCGAATATGGGGATTTCAAAGTTAACACTGACCTTAAAGGGTGTGGCCTTTCTAGAGTAGCTATTGGATGTGTCGCCCCTGGGTAGTTGCTGAAGGATCTGGGCAAAGTTGTCCATCATCGTGTTCCTTTGTCACTCGAGGGCTTCTTCGAGCAAGATTTTGATAGGATCTCCTACCCCCTCATCCTTCTTTTCATCTGCCATGGGAGGTCTTCGGGATTTGAGCGGCTGGTCTTGCAAAGGTTCGACCAATTCAAGCCCTAACTCCTTATATCCCGACCTCGTTGGGGACACGCAAAGAAAAATAGAGAAAGAGCAGACAACTCTGATACCACTGATCCAGATTTAAACAACACAAAAAATTACAGATATAACCATAAATACAGAGATGCAACAGTAATAATACTTCATTTCAGTAATGTAAAATACTGAAATATGCTTACAAACAGAAATGGAAATAAACTAGCTCGGGCAATGGTAGCTTATCTCTGAGAAGAGATGTGGTGTCTACATGCCTCTAAACTGTGTTACAATGAGGCTCAAGGGCGTTTTTATTATTGAACAATAATATAAAACCCTAAACAACCAAAACCCTAACCCGAGGAGATGTAACACCAAGAGTTAATGGGCGCTGTTGGGGTTAGCTGGACAACCAACTTCCCAAGGTCATGACTTGGTCATATTATCTCCATTTGACGTGCATGATACCCCGTTGGAAAGATCTCTCCGAGGACTACGACAGAAAATATGATTTTAAAAGAAAATAGTTAGCGGTAGATTTCCAAAAAAACGTCGTTTAGGGCCTCAAAACGGCTCCAGAAGTTTAGGACCTGAAAAAACTGCTAAAAATAGTAAATTTTGCTACAATTAAGGAAAGTGAAAAATGGAAAGATATAGTTGTGGGGGTCCAAGTGGGATAGGTGGGTGGCCACCAAAATCCACCTGGATCAATCAGTCTCATAAAAGTTGCAGGGGTATTTGTTAACTTGAAAGGCATGACCAACCACTCGAAAAGACCCTCCTTGGATTTAAAGGTGGTCTTCCATACATCTACAGGTTCTATTGGAATCTGGTGATACCCAGACTTCAAATTGATTTTGCTGAAGTACTTGGTCCCCTTGAGCTGGTCAAGAAGGTCATCAATCCATGGGATTGGGTACCTATTCCTAACAGTGATTTTGCTTAGTGCCAGATAACCAATGCAACCCCTCCAGGTTCCATCCTTCTTCTTTACCAGTATAATTGTACTCCCACAAAGTGAGGAAAATGATTAGATGTGCCCTTTTCATATAAATTCTTGGATCTGCTGCTTGATTTCTTAATTTTCCATGATGGAGTAGCGGTATATCGGCCCATTAGGTGGAGGTGCTCCGAGATTCAAATCGATCGAATGCTTGACCTGACCATTCAAAGGTACCCCTGTGGGTGAGGAGAAGATGTCCCTGTATTCTTCCATGACCTTATCCACCCACTTCTGCTGCGTGGAGGAACCCTTCCCACAGACCATGGATGTGGCCACTATCTCCCCTTTACTTTGACAGTGAATCAGAAAGAAAAAAAAAATCTCAGCCTAGGAGAAGATCTTATTGCATTACTTAGCAGAGATCAAAGAGATGGTCATAGGTAGGGCTACCTTTGGTATCATGTATAACTTATTACACAAAGTAATAATAACAATGCGAGGCCTGTAATCATACACATCATGATGCTTCCATAAGTATGGTTTCCACAATAAGACATCACAAACTTCAAGAGGAGCAACACCACACAATACCTCATTCGTGAAGGGCTTGATGTTGTAGGGAATGTGAAATTGTTGGTTGATGTGAATATATCATCCTTGGTGGAGCCACTTTGTGGTGTATGGCTTTGGGTGTGGTGTAATTAGTAGGCCCAACCGCTTAACTACCTCAGTTAAAATGAGGTTATTTTGGCTCCCATTGTCAACAATCAACTGCAGCGGAGAACCCTTCACCCACATCTGTGAGTGGAAGAGACACTCCCCCTCCTCTGGATATTTGGGCTCAATCTTTTGGACATTGGTGGTGGCAATGGTGCCACTGGGTTCTATGTCAATAATTTTCTTCCCCTTGCCATTATGCTTATCAGGTTCTGGCTGAGAATTAGAACATCCATTAGACTTGAATATTTTAGCCCGACCACGAATGACTTCTTGGCGCAACGCTCATTTGTGTTGTGAGTGGGGCTATTATGGAACTCACACCACTTTCGCATGTCCTTCTTCGTCTTCATGGTACCATTATTTGCTTATAGCTTTGATGGGTTATCCTAGGTCGCTCCACCTTGGATTTTACCTTTTTTTTACAGTTTGGGGGTGCTCTTTCCCTACTACTAATTCATAGATCCTAAGTCACTATTCTTTTTTTTAATTTTTTTTTCAATCTTGGGAGCATATTGATATGCTGCACCAAGCTAGGAGATGTCCAGTAAATCCATTTATTCTAGAATGTATTTGTGAAAACAATTGCGATACCTGAGCACCAAATGTCACTTAGAGTCTTTGATACCCAAGTTTGTACGTAGGGTATGAAAAATATTTGTGAAATTATGCACATCTTGGTTGTTTTGCTGTTGTAGTATGTTCAATTTTTTGTACTTGTCCTCATAGTTCCCCAGAGGGTAATATTTTTTCTTGATAACATCTCGGAAAGAGTTCAAAGAGGGTGCGACTATAAACAAAGAGGGTTCCTCAGCCCTTTTCTCATAGTGAGTTTCCTACCAATCCTTGACATGGGGGGCGATCTTAAGCAGGAAAAAAGTAACCTTATCCATATCGGAGAAACTATGGACTGAAAAATAACCTTCCAATAGATTCAACCATTTATCTAAAACACCTGCACCTATTTGACCTTTGAATATAGGGATACTGAATTTAACATGGACCTTGAATTGGGTAGTACCTCCGAAGTGATTGCTGGATGAAGATGTGTCACCCATGGGAATTCACTGAATGATCTAGGAAAATATGTCCATCATATCATTCCTTTGTTGCTCGAGGGATTCTTCGAGCAATAGTTTGATAGGATCTCCTACTACCTCACCTTTATTTTCTTCCACCATGGGAGGTCATTGGTGTTGGTAGGGACGGTCTTGCAAAGGATCAACCAGTTCAAGTCCCAAATCCTTATACACTGACCTTGTTAGGGACATGCACACAAAAATAAAAGAGAAAGAGAAGACTGCTCTGATACCATTGATATAGATTTATGAAGGAACAAATTGAAATACAAATATAGATAAAAACACGGAGCTATAGGGAAAACATATCTTCAATTCATTAATAACAAAGTCCTAATTTTTTTTTACATGTAGAATGGAAATTAACTATCTTCGGCGATGGTAGCTTATCTATGAGAAGAGATGTGGCAGTGACATGCCTTTTAAATTATGTTACAATGAGGATTGAAGGCCTTTTTATCATAAAGAAGAAGTGGGAAAACCTAATCCTAGGAGATGAAGCACCAACTATTTTGGGGCTCGTCAGGGTAATTTGGACTGTCAGCTTCCAAGGGTCCTAACTTTGGCATATGATCTCCATTTGGCTATCATAATACCTTGTTTCGAAGATCTCCATAAGGGGACAAAAAATGATTTTTGATACATTTTTTGGCACTTTTCTAGTCTCTTAGTTTTCCCCAAAAAACATGTTTTAGTACCTCAACCAGAATATCCAGAGGCACAACCAGAATGTGCTCAGGAACCTACTATCCTGATCTAATATAATGGTCTGTGGGATCCGAAAATGTACCCACACTCGTTCAAAGAATATTTTAGCAGTGTCATTTGTTGTGAAACTCTTCTTGCAAGCCACCGATATAGCCATCTTAGAAAATCGGTCCACGACCACAAATTCACTGCCATTACCATACTTGGTAGAAGGGAGGCCTCCAGGTTCCATCCTTATTCTGTATAAGTACAATCGAGCTCCCATAAGGTGAGGAACTTGGTCTAATGTTTCCTTTTTGCACCAACTCCTGAAATTGTTGCTTAATTTCTTATTTTTCCAGAATGGAATGATGGTGTATCGACCCATTGGGTAGAGGTGCTTCAGGAATAATATTGATCGAATGCTTGAAACTACTGTGAAAAGGTACCCTTGTGGGTGGGGAGAAGATGTCCCTTTATACTTTCACGACCTTATTGACCTACTTCTGCTGCATAGGGGGACCCTTCCCGAGGGCCATGGATGTTACCACTATCTTCCCATTACTTTGAGAGAGAATCAGCAAGAAAAAAAACCCGGTCTAGGAGATGATCTCATTACATTTCTTATCATAGATGAAATAAATGGTGGCATGTGAGGCTACCTCTTGGATCCTGTATATCTTATTTCCCAAAGTAATAATCAGAATGCGAGAACATGACTCATACACAATATGACGCTTCCAGAATTATGGTTGGCATAATAACACATCACAAACTTCAAGAGGAGAAACATCACACAATACCTCATCCGTTAAGGATGTTGTATGGAAGGAAACAATGTTAGTTGATGCAGATATCTAGTCCTTGGTTGAGCCACCTGATGGTGTATGGCTATGGGTGTGGTGTGTTCGGTAGGCCCAACCACTTAATGACCTCCGTTGAAATGAGGTTCTTTTGGCTCCCACTATCGATAATGAACTACAGTGGAGAACCCTTCACCCAAATTTGAGGGTGGAAGAGATGCCCCCCCTCCTCTATATATTTGGGATTAGTCTTTGGAACTTGGTGGTGGAAATGGTCGCATTGGATTCTGTGTCAATAATTTTCTTCCCATTCTCATTCCCTTTGTCAAATTATGGCTCAAAATCTGAATATGCTTTAGAAATTGAAGCTTTCAGGTCAGCAACCAAAGAATGCTTGGTGCGACACTCATTTGTGTTGTGAGTGGGCTCTTGTGGAACTCACACCACTTTCCTGTGTCCTTCTTCATCTTCGTGGTGCCGTTATTTTCTTGTGTCTTTGATGGGTTGTCCTGGGCCACTCCACCTTGGATCTTCCCTTTTTTCTATGGTTTGGGGGTGCTCTTTCCCTACTTCTGATTCACAGATGTCCAAGCGAGGAGATGGCCAAGATAAGTATCAATATTCTACATTAAGCGAGGAGATGGCCAAGATAAGTATCAATATTCTACACTAAGCGAGGATATTTCCAAGAACTCCATTTAATACTGAATATATTATTGCATAAAGTTGCACGTACTTGAGAACCAGATGTCACTAAGAGTATTTAATACCCGACTATGTATGTAGAGTATGAAATATATTTGTGAACTCATGCATGTCCCTTTGTTGTGGTAGTGTGGTCCATTGTATGTACTTGTCCTCATAGCTCCTCACAGGGAAATATTGTTCATTGATAACAACTTGGAAAGAGTTCCAAGAGGGAAAAACTATAAATAGAGAGGGTTCCTCAACCCTTTTCTCACAGTAAGCTTCCTAATAGTCCTTGACATGGGGAGTGACCTTAAGCAATGCAAGAGTAATATTTTCCCTATCGGAGAAACTATGGACTGAAAAATAACCTTCAAGAAAATTCAACCATTTATCTACAACATCTACATCTACTTGACCTTTAAATATATGGATATCAAAGTTAACTTGTACCTTGAAGGGGTGGCACCTCTGAAGTGACTATTGGATGAAGATGTGTCACCTGTGGGCATCTACCAAAGGATCTAGGCAGAGTTATCCATCATATCGTTCCTTTTCCAGTTGAGGGCCTATTCGAGCAAAAAATTGATAGGATCTCCAACTCCCTCATCTTTCTTTTCTTCTGCCATGGGAAGTTGTTAGTGTCAGTAGGGTTAGTCTTGCAAAGGCTCAACTAGTTCAAGTCCCAACTCATTATACCCCGACCTCGTTGGTGACATGCCTAGAAAACTAGAGAAAGAGAAGAATTCTTTGATGCCATTGATCTTAATTTATGAAGGAACGAAATGAAATACAGATATAAACAGAAACATAGAGCTACAATGAAAACAAAACTTCAATTCATTAATAACAAAGTAATGAAAATTGTTTACATGCAGAATGGAAATAAAACAACCCGGGCGATGGTAGCTCATCTCTGATAAGAGACGTGGTGGCTAAATTCAAACTGAACTGTGTTGCAATGAGGTTCAGAAGCTTTTCTATCTTAAATAAGAGGTGGGAAACCATAACCCTAGGAGATGAAGCGCAAACAGTTTTGGGCCCCGTTAGAGTAAGTTGGAGCGCCAACTTCCTAGGATAATAAATTTGGCACACGATCTCCATTTGGCTACCATAATAACTTGTTTTGAAGATATCCACAAGGAGGAAAAAATAGGATTATTGGGACAAAATTTGACACTTTTTCGGTCTCTTGGTTTTCTGAGAAAACGTCTTTTAGTGCCTCAAAACGACTATAGAAGTTTAGTACTTGAAAAACTGCCAAAAATAAAATGTTGTGCTAGAATTAAGGAAACTAAAAGGAAACATTGTTAGGGGGTGCAAGTGGAATAGGTTGGTGGAAACTAATATCCACCAAGATGAGTCATCCCCCCTTAGGAAACAATGATCCCCATTATGTTGAGTTCCTCCATGCGGAGGGTAAACTTTTGCAAAATTGTTCCCTGGTGAACCACTTGCCTTGGTGCAGGAGCTAGCTAACTTTGAAAACTCGATAGATTTTGATCCTCTATTTATGAGGGTTATTGATCTATGTGTCCATGATCTGATCAGTGTGGCCTGTTCCATGTAGTCTGGGTTGAGCTCTATTGATGTTCATTGTTCTACAATGTTTGATGTGTCTAGTAATGGTGGGAAGTATGACCGAAGGCAGTCCACATTGAACACTAGGTGCAAGTCGAGGAATGGGGAATTTTGAGCTGAAAATAATTATTTCCTATAACCTTGGTGATGGTGTAAGGTTTGTATCAGAGTGATCGGAGCTTCCAATGGGCTTAGATAAGGTGTCCATTCAGTAAAAGCAACTAAAATTTTTCACCCACCTGAAACTTATGTGGCACCTGATGTTGATCATGTCGCTGCTTATACTTGGCATTGGACTTATCTAAAATGTCGTGTGCTTGCTGACGGATGTGTTGGATGCATTCAATAAACCTTGTTGCTTTATTAGTCTTGGAATGTGCCTGTGCAAATTATATGTGTGTATTCGCATGAGGCATGACAACATCAAATAGACACAATGGTTGAAATCCTAGACCCACTTGAAAGGGATTGTCATCAGTCGAGCTATGGAGAGATTTGTTATAATTGTGCTACACATAAGGAAGGCTCTCATCCCATGTTCATGGACGCTTGGAGTTGTACATGCATAATATGTGCACTATAATCATGTTGACAACCTCTGTCTGTCCACTAATTTGGGGATGGAACAGAGTCGACTTCGTGAGCTTGGTATCCAATAATGTTCATAGGCTTGACCAAAATGTGCTCAGGAACCTACCATCCTGATTTGATATAATGGTTTGTGGGATCCCAAAATGTACCCACACTTGTTCAAAGAAGAGTTTGGTAGTGTCCTTTGCAGTGATACTCTTCTTGTAAGCCGCCAATATAGATATCTTAGAAAATTGATCAATGACCACAAATACACTGTCATTACCATGCTTGGTAGAAGGGAGGCCCAACTGATAGTCCGTGGAAATGGATTCCTTGGGTTGGCTGGGAGTAGGCGGAGTAGTGTATATGAATTTCTTCTTGATGGTTGGCTTGGCTATGGCATAGGAAACGCGGGATTTGATATAATTTCCAACATCTTGTTGGAGTTTTGGCCAATAAAAATGCTCCTATAGTATGACCATAATTTTCTCCACACCAAAGTGTCTTGTGACCCAACTGTAATGCACCTCCCAAATCATCTTAGAACACTCACTTTAAGGAACACAAAGGTGGCCTAGGTAGCATAATAATTTGTCATAGAGGTGGAAATCTGGAACTTGCTTGCCATCCACTAGCATGTGGTGTGAGGTGGTGAACTTTGGATCATTTTTGTACAGTTGCAGCCATCTGGAGGTCTCATGGCCACAAGAGTTGAGAACAATAATCAATGTTGTAGCTACGGGATGTCTGAGACAATCTGTAACATGATTGGTGTTTTCCTTATTGTATTTAATTTTCAATGAATTGTTGCAAATATGTTGACCATTTCTGATGTCGATCATTTTTCAACTTCACTTGTGTCTGTATAAACTTAAGAGGTCGGTGATTTATGTGGATGACTGTCTCTTTCCTCAGAATGTAATGTTTCCTTGTCGGCACACCTGCACGATATAATATATCTCTTTATCATAGGTAGGGTATTTCTAAATTGTATCAAAAAGTGTCTCACTGTGATAGGCCACTAGATGCCCTTGTTGGTTGAGAAATACACCAATAACATAGTTGGAGGCATCTGTCTCAATTTCAAATGGTTGTTGCAAGTATGGAAATGTGAGTACAAGAGCATAGAATAGGTGATTCTTTAGCTCAATGAATGCATTTTGTTGGGATTCAAACCATAAAATTTTTCTTTCACCCCTCCCTTGGTAACCCGACTCAAAGGCCAGTAAAATGAGACATCCCAACACGAACCACTGATGAAAATTGGCAAGGCCTAAAAAGCTGCAAATCTCTATTAGGGTGGCTAGAACTGGCCAATCCTGAATGAATTGGATCTTAGTTGGATCTACATTCATGTCTTGCTCATCAATGATGTACTCTAGATACTAGACCTGGATCATACAAAAGGTGCATTTCTCCAAGTTGGCTCATAGTTTGTGTTGATGTAGTTTTTAAGGACCTGTCGAATGTGTTGCAGATGCTCTTCCCAACTCCTGCTAAAGATGAGGATGTCATATAAAACCACGAATGAGTTGGTGAAGGGCCATAATATGACATCCATTAGGCTCATAAAAGTTGTAGGAGAATTTTTCAACTTGAAAGTCATGACCAACTACTCGATAAGGCCCTCCTTGGATTTGAAGGCGATCTTCCATACATTTTTGGGTTCTATTCTAACCCGGTGATAGCCATACTTCAAATCGATCTTAATGAAATATTTGGCCCCCTTGAGATGGTCAAGAAGGTCATTAATTTGTAGGATTGGGTACCTATTCCTGACATAAATTTTATTTAGTGCCCGATAATCAATGCAAAGCCTACCGTTCCATCCTTCTTCTGTATAAGTACAATCAAGCTCTCACAAGGTGAGGAACTTGGTCAAATGTTCCTTTTTTGCAACAATTCCTAGATCTTCCGCTTGAGTTATTCATTTTCCAGAATGGAGCAGCATTATATTGACCCATTGGGTAGAGGTGCTTCAGGATTCAGATCAATTGAATGCTTGAACTTATAGTACAAAGGTACCCATGTGGGTAAGGAGAAGATGTCTCTTTATTCTTCAACGATCGTATCCAACTACTTCTGCTGCATGG
>APFE031161716.1:0-11520 GCA_000404065.3 Pinus taeda | reverse complement strand
CATCCAGGGAGTCGAAACCAAGCAGCCGCCACTTCATCCTGAGATGCAACAGATTTTAAACAACCATCTGCCGGTCTTTGACAAGCCTCATGGGCTTCCACCCTCACGAGGGGAACATGATCATAGCATCACCTTGGTTCCAGGGGCCCAACCCCCAAATGTGCACCCATACAGATATCCGTTCACCCAAAAGAACGAAACAGAAAAAATCATCAAGGAACTTTTGGAAGCAGGGGTCATTCGTCCCAGCATCAGTCCTTATTCATCCCCAGTGGTTATGGTGCTCAAAAAAGATGGGGAGTGGCAGATGTGTCCTGAATTCAGGGCCCTTAATAAGCTGACACTCAAAGATAAATTTCCCATCCTGGTGGTTGATGATTTGCTCGATGAACTCAATGGGGCTCAAATTTTCACGAAGTTGGATCTTCGCTCAGGTTACCACCAGATCCACATGAAGGAAGTCGACATACCCAAGACTGCTTTCAGAACTCATGAAGGCCACTATGAATTCCTGGTCATGCCATTTGGTCTTTGTAATGCCCCCTCTACATTTAAGAGCCTTATGAACCACATTCTCAAACCATATCTCAGGAAATTTGTCCTTGTCTTCTTCACTGACATCCTCATCTATAGTTGCACTTGGGCAGCACATCTTTAGCATGTAGATCTACTCTTGCAACTGCTCCGCAAGCATAAATTATTCGTGAAGATGCCCATGTGTTCATTTGGCATGGCAGAGGTAGAGTATTTGGGCCACATTGTGGGGCGTGAGGGTGTCAAAGGTGGACCCCAAAATGATCCAAGCAATGCAGGAATGACCTCAACCTAAGACCTTGAAGAGCTTACGAGGATTTTTGGGTCTCACGGGCTATTATCGTAAATTTGTCCACAACTATGGTTGAATCACGAAGCCCCTCACCCAACTCCTAAAGAAAAATTCTTTCTTCTGGAATGAGGAAGCACAAAAGGCCTTTACAGCTCTAAACAATGCCATGTGCTCCATTCCAGTTTTAGCACTACCTGACTTCACCAAATCTTTCGTCATTGAATGTGATGCTTCAGGGACAGGTATTGGGCAATTTTAATGTAGGAAGGGAGACCGTTGGCCTTCACAAGCCAGCAACTCAGTGGGAAGAATCAGGGCCAATCTACATACGAGAAGGAAATGATGGCCATCTTACATGCAGTCGACACCTGGCGACCTTATTTATTGGGCGACATTTCCAAATCCGCACAGATCATCACAGTCTTAAATATTTTTTGGAGCAACGCCTATCCTCCCCACAACAAAATAAATGGCTAGCCAAAATGCTGGGATATGATTATGAGATCATTTACAAGAAAGGGAAAGACAATAGTGTAGCAGATGCATTATCTCGCCAATTTGAGGAGGAAAGTACCCTGCTAGCTATTTCCCTCCCCATTCCAGAATGGATTGACGAAGCTCACAGGGAATGATTTTCACACCACAGGCTCTCCCAACTCATTTCTCGATTGCAGGCAGATCCAAATTCCACCAAGGGCTATTCATGGCAGGATGATATTCTTCGCTACAAGGACAGAGTCGTAATATCACCAACATCCACCTTCAAAAGTCGCATTTTGGCAGAATTGCACTCATCTCCCATTGCAGGACGTTCGGGCTTTCAGAAGATGTATGCTTGCACCAGAAGATCATTTTTTTGGACAGGCATGAAACAGGACATCCTTACTTTTGTAACCGAATGCGATGTCTGTCAACGCCACAAAGGGGAAACTGTCAACACACCAGGCACATTACAACCATTGCCCATTTCGGCATCAATTTGGACGGAGGTTTCTATGGATTTCATTACAGGTCTTCCAAAGTCAGGGAACAAGTCAGTCATCATGGTGGTTGTGGACCGATTGTCGAAGTATGCTCATTTCTGCGCTCTTCCCCACCTGTTTACACCAACTTTGGTTGCTCAATCTTTCATGGATCAGATCTTCAAATTGCATGGCATGCCCACTTCCATTGTGTCCGACCGCGACCCGATTTTCACCAGCAATTTTTGGCAGGACCTCTTCAGAATACAAGGCACTCAACTAAAACTCAGTACTTCCTACCATCCGCAAACAGATGGTCAAACTGAAGCAGTCAACAAATGTCTAGAAACCTACCTTAGGTGTTTTACTTCAGAAAAACAACACCTTTGGGTACTGTGGCTACCTCTGGCAGAATGGTGTTATAACACCAACTATCATGCGACCACCAAAATGACTCCCTATGAAGCAGTATATGGTCAACTCCCACCTTCACCTACTTCATATCTCAAGGGCTGCTCAAAAGTCCAAGCAGTGGATCAACTCCTACAACACCGCGCAACTATGCTCGCCCATCTTCGAGAGAATCCTCATCAAGCTCAGAACCGCATGAAGCAACAGGTAGACCAGCATCGCTCAGAGCGCCAATTTCAAGAAGGGGATCAGGTTTTTTTACGGCTCCAACCATATAAGCAAACATCACTCAAAGACAAAGGATGTCAGAAACTCTCTCCCAAATTCTACGGACCATATCAAGTACTTCAACGCATTGGAGAAGTGGCCTACAAGTTGGCTTTGCCACCTACTGCAAAAATCCATCCAGTTTTTCATGTCTCATGCCTCACGAAAGTGATTGGGAACAATTGCAGAATTCAGACTAGTCTACTGGAATTGGACGAAGAAGGATCCATCTGGCTTCAACCAGAACAGGTCCTCGACACACGAGTCAAGCAACTGCGCGGCCGCATGATTAAGGAAGTCCTAGTAAAATGGAAAGACACCTCTCCAGAAGATGCAACTTGGGAGCCAACCACTATTCTGCAGCAGTTTCCGCAGCTTCAGCATTGAGGACAAGGCTAGTCTTAAGGGGGTGGGCATGTTAGGGTCCCACCCTAACCCCATTATCTATGTAATGGGACCACGTCATAGTCAAGAGTCAATAAAGCCCATATTAATAATTGTAAGTGGTTAATCCACAATTAATAAAGGAACCACAGTTAGTCGCAAATGGGTTGTAGTATTAGATAGATGGTGTTAGTAATACACGGTATTGACCCGTGGTATTACACGTAGGAGTCATATATAAAGGATAGAAACTCCCTATGAGGAGCATCGTGTCTTATTTTTTTAATCGAGCTCTGCTCTATTGGAGGTTTCCCCCTCGAAGAGGCAGGTGAACATTACTCTCTGAATAATAAAATCATTGCCATTCTGTGTTCTTGGTATCTTTTCTTCGCATATTTTGTGTTGTCAGTCTCTTTTCTTCGCATATTCTGTATTTGGGTATCATTTGCAGGTTAAGAGCATAACACTATGCAACATTACAATATTATTGAGGATTTAGTTCAAGCACCTTCGCCGATGTCTCCCTTCGCAGTTCTCCAATCCTGTCCAATGAAACGGATGTCATTGTTTTCTGTTATAGGTGTTATCGATCCTTCTGATTTGATTCTGATTACTTTCGATGTAGAGAATCATGTCCCTCTTCTTCATCACTAGATTGCATTTCTAATACAGTTCCTTATCAAAGGAAATATGATTTATCGAACGGTTATTGATGAAGGCACCTCAACCCACATCATCTTAGTTTCGTGTTGGAAAGTCATTGGCTCTCCCTGTCTTAAGCAGTCTCCTAATACCTTAAAAGCCTTTGATGGTGGAGGTTCATGTCCATATGGAATTCTCATGAACTTGTTCATTACATTAGAAGGAAATACTGTTGAATTAGAAGTACAATTTGTAGATGCCAATCTCAACTACAACATTCTTCTTGGTTCTGCATACTTTGTTTTCCTCATGAAGGAAAAATTGTCACGGTTTATCAACCATCCTTATTTTCTTCTGGTTCATCGAACTACAATGTTCCTTGCATGGTAAATACTGAGATTCCTTATGAGAGTGTGGGGGCACATCTCTTCAAAGAATCTGCTTTAATGGGCACCTTTTCTTTCCCACCTCTGAATGTTCATTCGGTAAATATGATATCAAACTCTATGGATCCTTGGATTATCCCTACTGAAGATCAAATTAATTCATTTGGCGATCCTATGCCTTTAAGTCCATTGGAGATAAATTATCAAGAAATTGTCTTAGCTTCGATGACCACATCAGAAAGTCATATTGTATTCAGTATGAACCTGGACACTTATGTGCCATCTCCCTGGATGGGTTCTTAGGATTCTCTGAATCCTTTGAACAAGACATTCCCTACCGATGAGAGTATCGTTGAGCTCATGTCTCATTCTCCTACACCTCCACATTAGACACCTGCCCTGGTGCATGAAGTCTTGTTGGATGGTAATATGGGAAACATCACTGCTACAATGCCTCTTGACATTTTCGTTAAAGTAGAAATTGTCGAGAACATTAATATTGGGGTTTCCTGTTTTATAGATGAGATCAGGATTTATACTCATCTTTCTAAAGAATTCCGAGACATTTTCTCTTGGTCATATGAGGAAATGCCATATATCGATCCAACCATTGTGGTGCATGAGATTCTGACTAATCCTGGTGCTAAGGCTATTCGACAATGGCTTTGCCTTCTGCACCCTCGAAAGGTTGCTGCTATCGAATCAGAAGTATAGAAAATTTTGAAAGTGGGTTTCATTTATCCTATTCCATTGATGAATTGGGTATCCAATATCGTCCTTGTTGCCAAAAAGCAAGGCGTGATACGTGTTTGTGTTGATTACTGCAATATCAACCTCGCATGTCCTAAGGACAATTATCCTACTCCCTTTAACGACCAAATCATTGATGAATGCACTGGGACTAAGATTTTTTCGTTGATGGATGATTTTTTGGCTATAACCAGACTAATATTCTAGCTACCGATCAGCATAAAATTAGCTTTATCTATCCCTTGGGTACTTTCGCTTACACAAATATTCCTTTCGGTTTGAAGAATGTTGGTGCTACCTTCCAACGAGTAATGTCTTATGCATTTCATGACATTCGACACATTGTTTATCCATACCTGGACAACTTACTAGCTCATTCGGATAAATGTCATGACCATTTTGATCACTTAAGAGCTATCTTTTTATGATGTTAGCCTTACAATATCCGTCTCAATCCACACAAGTGTGTGTTTTGCGTCGAGTTTGGCTCGCTCTTAGGTTTTGTGGTGTCTTCCAAAGGTATGAGGATTGATCCAATGAAAGATGAGGCCATAATCAATTTAGCCTCCCCCCCCCACATTATTAATACAATTGTAGAGCCTACAGGGAAAATATAATTTTCTCCATTGAGTTGTCCTTAATTACATTGAACTTGCCAAGGGTTTTACTCGCTTACTTAGGAAGGGGATTCCTTTTATTTGGGATGAAGTTTCCCAGGAATCCTTTGATGCTTTATAGAATGTGTTTATTAGTGCTCCTTTACTACATCCCCCCAAATATCATTACGATTACTTCTTGTATTTGGCTGCAACTCATACCACTATTTGTATGGTGTTAGTTCAGGATGACAATGATGATGACGAGCATGTGGTTTATTATCTGATCTAGAATCTTCTTGATACCGAGTCTTGATATGCTCATGTCGAGAATCTTACCTTGGTGACAGTGCATGTCGTCCAAAGATTTCGACATTATATTCTGTTACGGAAAAGCACTGTGATTTCTTATTGTAACCCCATGACATATATACTAACTCTTCAGTTATTGGGGGGGGGGAATATTCCAAATGGATCATTATCCTACAGGAGTTTGATTTGGAATTTACTGCTTCCAAATCAGACAAATCACTAGTCTTTTCTTAGTTGATATGTGCTCTTCCATTTGCAAGCACTCCAACTGATTTTAATGGGCATATACCGGATGAAACTTTGTTTCTAACCAGCACTCTTGACCCATGGTATGGTGACATTATTGTTTATCTCCAAACCTAGACTTTCTGATTTGCGTTGTCCCAATCTGACCGACGTCGCATTCGACATCAGCCCCAACCCTATTCGATCCCTGGTGATACATTGTATCAAGTTGGTGTGGACTCTGTTCTTCGTAGATGTCTCACCCTTAAAGAGGCTCAGCGGGTCTTAAATGATTAGAACTCTCGTGCGTGTGGTGGTCATATGTCTGGATATGCCACTCCTTACAAAATCCTCCACATAGGTTATTTCTAACCTTCTATCTTCAAAGACTTCATTCTAGGTATCCAGAAATGGCATGAATGTTAGATTTTCAACCGCAAGTAGTGCACCCCACCTACACCCCTACACCTAATAATTACTGTTGCCCCATTTTCCAAATGGGGCATTGATTTCATGACATGTAACCCTCACTCACCTGAGGGGCATGGTTATATCATTGCCGTCGTCGACTATTTTACTAAATGGGTCGAGGCGATGCCTACATACAATGTTGACGGTATTACTGCTACACAATTCCTTTTTAACCACATCATAGCACGTTTTGGTGTCCCTCAAGCTATCGTGACATACCATGGATCACATTTTCATCATCACATGACGGCAGAGTTGACTGCTCAGTTCGGCCTTCGACATGATATATCAACTTCTTATTATCCATAAGCCTATTTTCATGTTGAAGTAATCAATCAAGTTTTGATCGTTATGCTTCAACATACTATTGGGAAGCACCTAAACAATTGGAATTTAATTTTATTCTCAGCTCTTTTGGCTTACATAACTTCTACTAAGACGACCACTGGATTCACTCCATTCCAACCAGTGTATGGTTGAGAGGAAACTATTCCAATCAATTGTGAAATCCCTTTGCTAAAGCTAGCTATTGAACTTCTTCTGAATACCTCACCTGAAGAGGAGTGACTACTGTATCTTGAGAGATGTGAAGAGACTCACCACATTTTTTTGATGGTCATCAATCCTGTAATAAGGAGATACCTGTAGAAAATAACCGCACATGCTTCTCATTATCTTGTTTTCTAGCATGAGACCATTTGTGTAAAAGGAATTTTTTTAATTCTTCATGAGGAATGCTTAACAACTTCTTACTCTCAAGTGAGCCCCACCATATGGCAGCCTTGTCTTCCAAAAGATTCCATAAAGATTTCCAACGTTTTGGCCATAATGAATTTTGTCTTTCTATGACTTTTTCAATATTAGGACCATTATATTTCCCTACAAAAAATTTCTTGCTAGAAGCGATGAAGACGGTTTTGACAAAAAAATCACTTACTTTGGCAAAAATTTTAAATTGACACAACTAGATCAATATTGCTTAGAATCCTTCTTATAACCTATTTTTGGAATTGGAACGACCATTTTGCATCTTTCAATGCGATAGAAATTCCCATCTAGGCACTCAGGAATTTCAGATTCGCATTGCAACTTTCCCCTCATCACAAAATATTCTAAAAAATGAGCTGATTTTAAATCAACGATATCTCCCTCATGTGGAATCTGACTCGAACGATATATTTTTTTTTTCATAATTTTTCAATATGATATCAGATATGAAAATAGTTTCTCGAAATTCCCCTCAAAACCTACAAAAATCAGGATTTTTCGTGAGAAAAAAATTCTGCAACACAACTGATTTTTAAATGAGCGATATCTTCCCCATCCAAACTCTGATTCCATCTCTTAAATTAGAATTAAAAGCCCACTTTATATTCAAGTCTCATTTATCTTTTTTGTGACCTATTAGCCTCGCTGGCAAAAGGCCCAAAACTGGATCTATATATGCTCTTAAAGTTTCCAAATTTGCTTAAAATCATCCCAAGGGATCTAAAAATGCTCTTGAAATATTCACCATTTGCTCAAAATCATCCAAAGGTCAAAATCAGTGCAAGAGGAGAGCCCTTGGAAGGGTCGAAATACACTATCGGGAGGCAAAAAACACTTGAAAAACCATGAAAAAACCAAAATCGCAAGTTTAAACATTGAAAGAATAGCAGCTGTTAGATCTGACCGATCAACGACCCAGATCTAAGTGGCTAATCACAATTGGCGCTGCAGAGAGGACAACTTAAAGAAGGGGCGTAGGACACTGCTGATCAGTGATCTCCGATGATCGGATCGGCAGGTCGCATCAGCGAGGTATCGACAATTTAAGAAACGGCCCTGGGCATGAGCGATTAGCGATTGTGATCGGATTGCATTGCTATATCGCAATGGAATAGCACCAAAGGGTGAGGCCTATGACAAGTATATGGGCGATGCGATAAATGGACTCGAGGGTTATATATACTATATTTGATAATCTTTCAGTTCTGCCGGTAGGACGATTTTAATAAATTTTCAATGTATTTTGTTATATAACAAAATACAAAGCAACATAGGGTAGTCCCGATAGCGATGAAGCCCTGACCCGAAAAGGTCCTAGAAGTGAAGTATATAAAATTTGAGATCTACGGAAAGCCATTTTAATGTATTTTAGATATTTTCAATATAAAGAGAAAATCACAAAACTCATAGGATTTCGGGAAAGCCAAAGGCGATAAGTGGTTTAGGCCAAGCCCCGCCCCATGCCATACAATACGCCACATGTCGAGGATGAGGAGAGAGAAAACCACCCTCATAGGGCTGTTAACTCCAGTACAAAAGAGCCGCTCGAAATGGATCATCATTGTTGGATCTAGAACTCCCAGATCAACGGTGGAGATGTGATATCACCCCAAAGGTTGAATCGATCGATATATATATCCCAATTTTGAGGACTTTTGAAGTTTGAAAAGGACAGAGAGGGGTGGGATTTCTCCATATTGCTTTGTTTTATGTTTAAAATAGAAACAATACGAAAATATTATTCTGTATTTATAGAAATCATGCATTGCTAACATTTGAAAGGGTACAACACAACACAGCCTGCCCAACACAACCACAACAACAGAGATCATGGAGCAGACATCGCAGCTAGCCCAAAACATAAATTTCATGCGCATCTATAGTGCAACACAGCTGGAAACACAATCTGTCATAAGGCATCAACAACGCACCTTATCCAAAACCAACAAGTGATCATGGAGCATGCCTAGCATGAGAGAGCTCCTAGACAGTGCATCAAAGTACCTGAAGGTGGTTATTCCTCTATAAGAAGGAGAAAACCTCCAAGGCATGGTTTCCTATTTAGTGAATGAAACAATTAAGGGATAGAGAGAACAGATTAAGGCTTTGAGCCTTTGAGAGCTCAGGAACCTGGTAAAAGGCCTATAAAAGGGTGAAAACTAAATGTAGTAGGGGTTCAACTTCTGGAGATTTTTGCTACTTTGTTCCTTCAAGATTCTCATCTTCATTCTAGCAATATAAGCTTCTTTTTGTATTATATGTTCAATGTCCATTTTCTTTGTTGTTCTATGTTTGCACTTGAATAGGTTATTTATGTTTTCTCCTCTATCTAATGTGAGATAACTGTCATCTTATCTCTACATTGATAAATTAGACTTTCAAGTTTCATTTACTTCTTGTAGCTGGCCATTCATATGTGTTTATGTATGCAATCTGGTGGTACAGTCAGTATTCTCCATCTATCCATTAAATCTATCAACTATTGAGCATTAGTAGTCCAAAGCCTTGTATTATTCATGGTGTTCATGCATGTCTTGAGTGAAAATAGAGCTGAAATGGTTATCTGAATTGATCCAAACCATCATCCATTCCAATAGTTCTCAGAACAATATTAAAGATTATATGTTACCAGGCATCTCTGAGCTGCAACCTAGGAGAGTTTCGTGGAGAGAGAACATAATTGTTGTTGTTGCGAGGGAGAGGAAACTAAAGCTCATCTTCCGTGGGAAATGACGTAGATCCATATTTGATGATATACAAATTCTGAGCACTTTTTTGGTTGTGATAATCTATCTATCAACTCTACTAGAGGCTAAACATCTTGGCAACTCTACTTCATAGTTCTGGCTCAGTTTGTGAGGCATACTCTAAGAAATCTTCTGAAATAACAAGTTGACCGAGTACTTGAACCTAAAAAGATCATCAAAGAGAGAAAGGTATTTTAGAAAGGACCATCATGTTCAGGTAAACTAAAAAAGCTCCTATATCTCGTCAAGAAAGTCTTGTAATAGAACAAATACATGTTGAGAGTATAGCATCTAATACTAGCAGTGAAGAAAAACTATTAGAGATTCATAAGGCTACTTATTCTTTAGGTTCTCCTTTTGTTGTAAGCCCAAAGGAAACCTCACCTCCTATCCATCGTACTCCTTTAGTCTTATCAGTCACTCCTCAACCCTCCATGATTCAGACTGCCACTACTCGTTTAGCCACCATAGCCATGGCAGGTCTACAAGCACATACCAAAATGGAAAAAATCATAGCTGCTAGGTATGGGCCTCTAATATTGCCCACTCCTTTAGATGCCATGCCTCTTCGAGAATATCATAAATGTAGGCCTAAGTTCACTTGGAATGAAGGTGTTACTATTGAATAACATCTTTAGTCATTCTATAACTATGCCGATAACGTGGACATTAGTGAAGATGATGTATGGATGAGAGTATTTGTCGAAAGCCTAGATGGAGAGGCTAGAAAATGGTTCAGAGAACTAATCCCAAGATCTATAGCAAATATTAAGGCTTTAGATGATGCATTTCTAAAGAATTGGGGGGAAAAGAAGGATCTCCTCTACTACCACACTGAGCTTGGCAACTTAAAGAGAGAAAATGGTGAGTTGTTGTATGATTTTAATAAGAGGTTTAGCCGTATGTATAGCAAGATACCAGCTGAAGTAAAACCAACTACTACCTCTACTAAACTCACTTATGCTAGTGCTTTCGCTTCTGACTTCTGCCTACTATTGAAGGAGAGGCAATGTGCTACTTTAGCTAACATGTAGGATGCATCCTTGGAAGTGGAATCAAACTTCATGGTTGCAGAGAAGCTCAACAGAAATGTTGATAGAAGAAGATAGATGGGAGAGCCTTCATCATCCTCTGATCCTAAGAGAGATAAAATGACCAAAATGATAGAGTCATTAGCCTCTAAAATCTCCAAATTAAAGGTTGAGTAGCACCCCGGGAAAGGGAGAGTTCCTAAAACCTTTGCTCCTAGAAATCCAAATTGAAATCCATATAGAATGACTAATTAGCAGTTACAAATTTTGCAAAGAAGCAAAGATGCCAATGAAGACCGAATGGTGAAGGCCCCTTTTCAAAATGCAGTCATGGAAGAAGAGCAGTTTGAAGAAGATGATGAGATCCATTGTCTAGAAGACAAAGGAAATGCTTCCTTTTTGACCTCATCTGCTTATGAAAAGTCATTGTTCAATGACCAGATTAGCCAAGAATGGGGTGGTGAAGCTATTCTATAAATTGAAGATCAACAAAGATATAATATGAGGTCAAAGATGAATAATGCGAAGGAACCTCCTATTCAAAGAGTTGTTGTCCCTGCAGTACAACAAGCTAATAAGAAAAAGCAACCAACAGTTGATCCCATCATCCTCAAAGCTCCATCTCATGAGGTAAGAGGCCTTGACGAGTCTCCTTCTCCTTTCAGTTTTCAATCATAAATTCAGAAGCTAAGAATACCTATGCCTTTGATTGAACTAGTGAAGAATGAGTCCTTGAAAATAT
>APFE031161715.1:0-12178 GCA_000404065.3 Pinus taeda | reverse complement strand
AATATAAATGATAAATTTTGGTGAAATAACTTGAGTATCAATTTTTATGAAGGTTTTATTTTTATTTTATACAACTTAATTTAAAATATAGACCATATTAGATCCATACCTAGCAACCACTGAGAGGGATCAAATCTCTTTTTACTCTAAAATAGGTTTGCATCTCAAGATATTTGATCCCCCTCAACACTTGATAGATATTGAGTTAAGATGGTTCTATGCTAGTATTTAGTTGACGATTTACTCTCGTCAACTCAAATAGAAGAGATGTTATAAGGTTATGTTATGTAAATTGTTGGAAGTAATGCTTCCATGTGTTGTTGTGAGTTATCATTGTGAGAGTGTGATTCTAGAAGTAGTTATTTCTCTATGTGTGTGAGTTGCCTATGAGTCATAGATCAGTCTTCTCTGGATATTATCATCTAGAAGTCGGCGATCTAATTCTTATATATGTAACTTCTTTGTGTGATCAATAAAAAATAAGTGTGATTTGTGTTGTGCATAATATATTTGCTCTCTCTATTTTTTAACATGGTATTTGGTTCAACCTTGACTCTCTCAAAAGATGGGTTGAGTTCATGCAATTTTAGCCATGATACTCCTTTGTACATAGATTAGTTTAATAGAGTGTTTGATCTATAGTTTGTATGAGTAATTGATTTGTGTGTGGACTATGGATAATTGTATGCAAAGGAGAATTACGAAGATCCAATGTTGTTGCTATTTTGTGAAGTTCCATTGTGGACAAATCTTTGTAAAAGAAGAGGAGATATACTTATGAACAAGTTGGATCAACATAGATTTGGTTTGATCTAGTGTGGATCTACAATTGAGAGAAATGACTACATATTTTAAATGGTGGTTCTTGAGATTATCAGATGGTGTATACGTACAATTGCGGCATATAGGTGGAATGTTGGCATTTTTATTTCTAGATATGAACTAATAAAACATTGTGTTATTGGTTATCGAGAGATCGAGATCTAAATGCAATAGATCTGATGGAAAATACCAATATGCAAAGTTGTTATTATTATATTTGATCTAATTTGCAGAGATCAATAAAGAGCAGTCATTGATTTTGTCTTTGTACATTCTAGCTGTTGGTCTTTGTGTTTTTATTGGTTATAAAAAGGGTTGGTGGTTCCTAAACTGGAAGCCCTGGTGTCTGAAACATCAATTTTGGTGTGCTATTAAGTTCAAGTTGAGTGATCAAATTTTGAACACATATAGTATTGAGACCTCCATCCTAGCAGCTCGTAGATAGCCAAAAGTAAAATAACCAACATATGGTGGTTGGTCCATAGGATGGTTCATTACTTGATGGCTCTTATCGCAGAAGCCCCGACAAGTTCAAGTGTCAATATTGTTGATCATGCAAAGTTCATCAATAATGGTTTGAGGCGGTTACGTTTTAAATGGAGTTCAAGTGACAGCTCAAAGATGTGGCGGTGAAAGAGCGTTCTTTGTGAGATTCCAAAGTCTACGTGAGTGTTGATGAAGACGAGTCACACAAAGATTATTCATGTTTTTTTAATATGTGTTTTCAATATTTTCCATGTAAGCATTAAGGAAGGGTGTTGGAATTAATGCTTCCATTTGTTGTTTTGAGTTGTCATTATGAGTCTCTAGGTGTGATTAGCTATTCCCCTATGTGTATGAGTTGTCTATGAGTCATAGATCCACCTTCCTCGGATCTTCTCATCTAGAAGTCGGTGATCTAATTCTGATCTAATTCTTATATATGTAACTACTTTATGTGATCAATAAACAATGAGTGTGATTTATATTGTGTGTAATCTCTTTGCTCTCTACTAATACATATATACTACCTGCAATATAACCATACTATTTCCCTCAAGTTTATGTTTATTTTATTTTTATGTAATCTAATCTAGTCAAAATGTTAGATGATATAATATAAAAATAAAAATAAAAAATAAATTAAAACATTTTGAGTAGATGAAATTAACAATAATAATAATAATAATTTTAATTATTAATAATTAAAAGAGGCTAAATTCATCTTACTTTCTAATATGTCAAGAGATTTAATTTTTACCATAGATTTTGGGATTGTAATTATTTAATTTAGAATTAAAATATATAAATAAAATATGACAAATAAATTTTTAATTTGACTTGGGAAAAAATCAAAATTGATAGAGTCATATGGTAGTGGTTTTGAGAACTTGGTTTAGTGTACCCATGGTTTTAAATTCAATAGTCAAATAAATGAGATGTTTCTATAAATTTAGGGACTTGTCTTTAGTTCAACTTTTTGGAAAAATTTAGGTACCTGCCTTTAGTGCGACTTTTTGGACTTTTCGTGACGAAATTAGGCAGATAAATTTGAGGTTAAATCATGATTTGCGTTAATTAAACTGGGTTTTTGAGTGTATATATGGATTAGGAATCTTGAAAAACCCCTAGGGCATTTGATTGTGCAAGGGTTACCCATCAAACTTGTGATTTTAATAAATCCCAATTCGGCAAAGAAATTTGAGGTGAAATCATGATTTGTGTTAATTAAACTAGTTTTATGAGTGTATATATGTTTTAGGCATCCTTAAAAACCCATAGGGCACTTCTATTGTGCAAGGGTTACCCATCAACCTTGTGATTTTAATAAATTCCTAAGGGATTTTAAATAAATTAAACCAGAGAAACCAAGAAAAGCTTCTAAAAAGTCCCACTTGATCTGAAATTGATCTAAGACAGTTAATAAGGTATTACAAACACATGTGCATGGATGTGCCTATGATATTTTATGCAATGGATCGATAAGATTGCAAAATACACAGGCAATGAAGTAGTTAAAGAAAACATAACAGGCAAACATATAATCACAACAAGTTTAATAAGGAGTTCACCCAATACTCCTGGGCTACGTCTCCTGGTCCAGCCTTCAGTGGTGGCCTCTCTATTATGTTTTCAAAGCAGAGTTTTTACAACAATGAGCTCAATTTGAGTCTCACTGAACAAATACAAATCAAAAAGACTATACTTGGATACCCCAAGTCTCTGGAGTACACAGACTCTCTTTACTGACTCTAAACCTCTATTGGTCACAGTAGTATGAGCCCAATCTAAAACTCATACATGACAGGCATTAAAGAGGTGTGTGCTTGAACCTCTCAAGCCTTTTTTGGAGTGCACAGACTCTCTGACACTCTCTGTCTCTGTCTTAACTTTGGCTTGATGCTGCCTTTGTAGGTTAGCTCAGCTTCTTCTCTCCGCGTTTGGCTTACTACCTACTGCTCTCTGATCTTATCTTACTGCTTGTTGCTTTCATTGTTAGTTGGTGGCTTTAAATCCAATCTCATTCGTGACTGTTCGTTTTCACTTCCCTACTTTCTAGTTCCCCTACCTCTTTCCATTTGAATTCCCTCTGTCCTACATAATCAGCCACTGTATAATGCCTCACAGAGAGGTGGCCACCTATTTCATAACAAATGAGTGTCAGTTCTCTTGGACATATTTGAAACGACTGTTTTTTTTCTTCTGTTAACTCCAAGAATGGTCACGAAACACGACCTTCTGCCAATGCTTCGTCCATATCGGACTTCAAATCCTATACAACTCTACCTGTTAACCTTGTCAAATCTGGTCATCCATCGGAACACATCTCTATTGTTGATCTAGGTGACCCAGATCCTACGGTCATCATTCATATTGGGTGGCTATGTAGCATGATGTTTACCTGTTCGATGTGAACGGTTTCTATCTCTTCTGCTAGATGCATGGAGACCATTATATCGCATCAGGCATGACTCGGTTGAAACCGCTTACCACTCGAAGCCCTTCCGATATCCTGCCGGTTTTTACGGAATCCCGCTTCTGACAGAATCAGAATGATATCTGTTGCATTTTACTATATTTTGGGTCCGGGTGCTTGTAGCCTTTCCTTCTCCGAGGGGTTTTCCCTACAATATGTGATTAGCGACTTGTCGCTAATCGCATATCAGAAACGAGCCTCATTTCTCGAAATGGCCTCTCGATTTTCTAATTTGCGATAACGCGTGTTACCATGGGTCGACAGTCTGCGCACTTGACCGACAGTCCTCATTGCTCCACGCTGATCAGAAATTACAACTGTTATGAGGATACCTTCGGTAAGCTTGATCTTCACAAGATTTGTAACCTTTGGCATAATTTTTAAAGAGTCATGAAAACTTAGAGACTGTTCTAGGATCCCATTTGGATCACACCTTCCCACTGAAAAAGCTTTTGGACCACCAAAATTTGGTTTCTGAGCATCAATCAAGTGAGGATATAGATTCCTCGCTTGACCAATTTCTATCCATCTTTCACTGCTTGGTTTTGAATCCTTGAGTCCAATCGTGAGGTACTCAACATCCCCTCTATGTGTAGTTCTCACCTTCTTGTCCAAAACTGTATCTTCCTGCAATTAATTGAGATATTCAGGCAACAGATCATCAATACAAGGCAATTGACTCTGCTCATCGGGATCTTTAACCAATGAAGGTTCAAATAGTCTCAAGCTTTCTACATTAACTACTGAATAAGTGTGCATGTAAGCTTGCAAATCAAGGCGAAAATCATTCTCACTGATTTTCTCAAGTATCTTGAAAGGTCCATACCTTATTGGCTTCAACTTCTTACCTTCACATTGCATTTTTTCTTTGCTAATATACAACCAGACTTGATCTTCAACTTGGAAACTATGCTCAATCTGATGCTTATCATGCCTTTCCTTGTACTTGGCTTCGCTCTTTTCCAGCTATTCCTGTGCTGCCTCACAAATCTCTTGGATTTATTAAATGAAATTGGTTGTCTTGTCCACATTGCTCTGTTCATCAACCACTATGTCTTTACCAAAGACAAAATCCAAGGGAGACCTTGTGAAACCAAAACAGGTCTCAAAAGGAGATCTCTATGTAGAAGGATATTTAGCCCGGTTGTGAGCATGTTGCACATAACACAAATGTTTATCCCAAAGCTTGGGATGCTTGCTGCAATAGCCTCTGAGCGACTGGATCACTGTTTGATTGACCACCTCTGTTTGGCCATCTGTTTGTGGATGAAAGTATGTGCTCTTCTTCAGTCTGGTGTCCATCAATTCCCACAGACTTGACCAAAACATCCCAACAAATCAGTAATCTCGATTAGATGCAATGGAAGTGGGTAATCCAAAATGAACCCATACATGCTAAAAGAACAACTTTAATGTTTGTTCAGCTGTAATATGTTTGTTACAAGGTATTAAAATACACATTTTGTTGAACCTATCCACAATAACATATAAATAGTCATGACCTCTTCTGGATTTAGGCAGTCCCCCAACAAAGTCCATGGAAACACATTCCCAAGGATGAGAAGGAACTGGTAGTGAAGTGTACAAGCCTAGTTTTCTATTGTTGGGCTTGCTTTTAACACACATGGTACACCCTCTTACATATCTAGAAACTGTTTCATTCATTTTTGGCCAATAACAAAATATTTGCAGTTGTGCAATTGTTTTACTTACACCAAAATGACCTAATATCACGGAAGTATGTGCCTCCCTAATTATGTTAATTCTCTCTGTTTGAGGATTGCATAACTTTCCAAAATGATACAAGAGTTGGTCCTTAACATGATAATCCAATTCTTCTAGTTGTTTTCCATGACTTAAAGTTGCATATACATCTTTAAAATCTATATCTTGTGCATACTATTCAATCTAGCTTTCATGCAATACTCAGTTATGCTTAAGTATAGTAGATGCATTTATGATTGGCATGGACAACATATCTCCAACTTTATTGTGTATGCCCGTTTTATATATGATGACAAGATGAAACGGTTGTAGCAAACCCATCCACCTATAGTGTCTTGATTGTTGCAACTTAGTTTGTGAGTGTAAATATTGAAGTGGTTGATGATGAGTATGTATAAGTGTCTCTTTGCCTATTAGATAATGTTTCCACTTTTTCACACTCTGCACTAATGCATACAATTCTTTATCATATGTGGGATAATTAACTACTGTAGAATTAAATGTCTCAGAATGATAACATATGGGTTTACCATGCTGCATCAACACTCCTCCCATGGCATAGTCACTGGCATTCATTTCAATCTCAAAGGTTCTTTGAAGATCGAGCACTGCTACTACTCGTGTTGTACTAATCTTTTCTTTTAAGGTGTCGAAAGATTTTTGTTGTTTCCCTTCCCACTGAAACACTTTATTCAATCCTATTAAAGCATGTAAGGGAGCTGCAATCAAGGAAAACTTAGCAATAAAGTTTCTCCAATACTGTTTTGCTCCTAGGAAACCTCTAACTTCTGTAGAAGATTTAGGTTTAGGGCAATTTACAATGACTGGAATCTTAGAGGGATCTGTCTTGAATTCACCACCCCCTACATATGACTCAAATAATTCAAAGATGTTTTGCCAAATTCACATTTTGATAGCTTAACATAAATATTTTCTCTTTTCAAAACATCTAGAGTCTACTTTACATGCTTCAAATGTTATTCCCATGTTTTACTAAATAGAAGTATGTCATCTAAATATAAAACGACAGAATCATCAATAAAAGGCCTTAGTACATCATTCATTATTCTCATGAAAGTAGCAAGAGCATTAGTTAAGCCAAAAGGGATAACTAACCACTCATACAATCCATGCTTTGTTCTGAAAGCAGTCTTCCATGCATCCTGTTCTATAACTCTGACTTGATGGTAGCCACTATGGAAGTCCAACTTGGAAAGGTAAACAACTTCTTTCAACTAATCTAATAAATCATCTATGCGAGGAAGGGGATAATGATTTTTGTTTGTTATCTTATTCAGTGCTCTATAATGAATGCACATTCTCCACGAGCCATCTTTCTTTCTCACTAAGACAATTGGAGACCCACATGGTGATGTGCTAGGTCTTATGAACCCTTTCTCGAGGAGCTCCTATGCTTGCTTCTTGATTTTTGCATTCTCTAAAGTAGACAACCTATACATTCAGATGTTAGGCAATGGGGCATCTTGTTGCAAATTAATATCATGTACTATTTCCTTTTTGGGTGGCAGGCCTTTAGTTTCTTGAAATAGTATATCATGTTCTCAAACAACTTTTTCTAGATCAACTTGTTGTTTAGCATTACAGCATTCAAATACATTAGTTTTATCAGGTTTCTTTTCCTTTACAACAATGAGTAAAATTGTTTGCATGAATTTACAATTATTTTCATGTTCCCCAAGTTTATGAGAGTATAATTATTCTTAAGTTTATGATATCTTACAATATATTCGATTCCATCCTTAGCGAGTTGATACTTATTTTCAGCTCTATAGAAAATGGATTTTCTATCGTATAAGTAAGGACTCCCTAAAACAATTCCATAGATATCCAATGGAGCAATATCTAGCTCAACCTCATCTACAAATGCTCACCCAAAAGAAAACTTAAGTTTACATTGTCTAGTCACTTGTAGATTTTCTTTATCACATACCCAACCCAATGTATATGGCTTCTTGTGAGGTGTGGTTAGTAATCCCAACTTCTTTACAATTGCTTCAGAAACTAAGTTTTCTTGTGAGCCACTATCAAACAAAGTATCAATCTTTTGATGCTTGGAAATAACTCTAATATGAAAAAGCTCATGTCTCTTCCTTTCATTTTCTTCATTATCAGTAGATTGTGCATAATTACTAGTAGATGCTTCAAAATTTTTACCTTTTATACCTGTGGTTGTGACCGTTGTTTCATCCCCTGAGTGTGACCTCAAATCCTTCTAAATAGCTGCAGCATTCTTCTTTTTTCCATCGTACTTCTTGGGCCTTAGCTCCGGATGAAGAATCAAGTAGTGTTCATCATCATACCCATCCTTTTTGCAATGAGTGCATTAAGGTTTGGTCCTTTGTACAATATTTGTCTTCCTCTCTTTCCATTTCTGCTTTCTCTTTTCCTTGTTCTTGCTTGCAGTGGGTTTTGATGATCCCCCAACTTCGGGGTTCACATTCTTGCTTCTAGCCTTTAGATGTGTAGCCTTAACAAATACCTCATCTATGCTAGTAAGATTAAAAATGAGAATGGTGTGCTTTAAATAGTTATGTAGACCGTCTATATACTTCAACAGAGTTTCAAGTGAGTCTAAATATATTCCTAGAATCAAAGCTCTTTCTCTAAATTCGTAGGTGTAGTTTTGTACACTTTTCCCTTTTAATTGGCAAAGAGTTTCCCAACTCGTCATAGCTTGGTGCATATAAGCTAGCGGATAGAGTTGTTTTTTAATTGCATAAACAAATTCACTCTAGAAAGAAAGAATTTTACCATGCTTCTTCATGTGAGCTTGTGTTATGCCTTCCCACCACACCAGGGCAGTTCCTCCAAGGCATAGGCTCGCGAGTTCAAGCTTACTTATGTATGAATCAATGGTCTACACCCTACAATATACATCAACCTGTCTAATCCACTTATCGAGGTTCTGTGCATTCAACTCTCCATCATATATTGGCAGATCAAATTTAACATCTAATTTAATTAAAGATGCTTTATTCTTTTTATTTTCAAAACTATGAGGAGGTGTGGGAAGCTTTTCTTCTTTCCCTTTGCTTTTAGAATGGTAATTTAGGAGAGATTCTTCTACTCATTTGTCGTGGTGGGAAGTTGAAGAATCTTCACTTCGATATTTCTTAAATTCTCTATACATTTCCTCTCATGGTCATGAAACTATCCATGAATTGGAGTTTGATTCTAAGTGACTTTTTTCTGCCATTTTCCTCCTACGATAGATTCTTCCAATCTCTAGGTTAGCTTCAATCAACTCTCTTTCTCCTAATTTGAGCTTTGTCCTAGTTAGCATCCAACAAAAAATCCAGCACAAGCTTGTCTAACCTTAGCAACCTAGAGCTCTGATACCACTTGATCTGATATTGATCTAAGACAATTAATAAATTATTATATACTCATGTGCATGGATGTGCCTATGATATTTTATAAAATAAAAAATTGAGAAATTCAATATTTCCATCTCAAAGTCAATTAATTAAATATAACAATCAAATCAATTCACTATTTTCGAGACACAACTAACCTATCAATTTAATTAATTAAATATAACAACCAAATCACTATTAATTAAATATAACAATCAAATCAATTCACTATTTTCCAAGCACAACTAACATATCAATTTATTTAATTAAATATAACAGCTAAATCACTATTTTCAAGACACAGCTGGCATATTAATTCAAGATTTCCAACTCAAAGTCAATTACCAAATCAATTCACTATTTTATTGACACAACTAACATATCAATTCAATTAATTAAATATAACAACCAAATCACTATTTTCCAGACACAACTGGCATATTAATTCAAGGAAGTGTGAGGTGTAGGAATTGAGAGAATGGATTAGAGTGGTTTAGGCAAAAAAAAAAATAATTATTGTTTGAATCATGTTTTTGTTTTTTAGAGGGGTGGGAATCTTCTGAGGAACCTAGAAAATATCAACATCCATCACATCATGATGCATCAAAGTTGGGTCATCCTGTGTCAACAACAGGTGGGGAGGTTAATAATGGACACCTCCTCAGAGGAACCTAGAAAATATCAACATCCATCACATCATGATGCATCATAGTTGGGCGAGGTTAATAATGACACTCCCATCCACCAGAAATAAGCACTCAAAATCTTAAAATTTGATCATTGGGTATACAAAAATCCCTATCTGATTTTATGAAAATCTTGAAATTTGATAATTAGATTTACAAAAATCACTATATGATTTTATGAAAATTTTACAGGAAATCCCTACCTAATTTTATGAAAATTTTACAAGAATTTCCATGATTGTCAAGACTAAAAAAACATCATAATGGAATTCTCATCTTAACCAAAAACAACTAGCTAAAAAGTTTCAAAGTTTAACTACAAGTAGATGAGTTTTTGCTATTAAAAGTTTATGGTTTCAATTTTCCATGGAGTCAATTTTATAGACACTCTAGTGGTCAGATTTCATTATTAAAATGCATCTTAGCTCCATGGTTAAAAGCATATTTGCCTGCTACATTATTAGATAGAAGGTCAATGAATTACAGAAATAAAAACACTAGTTGAAAAAAAAGAGCTGTAAACACAATCAAACGCATTCTTAATTAAAGAGAACCCGTCGAACCACTTTAAAGCTCTTGTAGTTCGTTTTGCTCCGAGAAGTCCCGCGCCGCTGTTCGTTTTCCAGTTTATTGTTTGGGATTACATATTTTGGTTTTTTCTGTGCCCTAGGTAAACACCTGTTTTCTATTCTTGTTTGCCATCGATTCCTCAACACTGGCACATCTCTGTTGCTCTCTTTCTGCATTCCTTGTTGCCCTCCTCCACTGGTTTCACCTACTACTAGGTTCTGAACGAAGAGATCTCTCCCCTCCCCTAATTTCCTTCCATTAATCCCTGTTGGAATTTAATTCCAACTGCAAACAATTAATGCAGAACAAAATCTGATCTTCAGCAATTAATTTCAGATTGTTCGGTGCCGTAAAAGTCTTCTGATATTTTTTAACATTAAATTCAGAATTAAATCCCCTGCAGACAACCGACTTATTTTTTCTCTAAAAGTCATCACCGCCTTCTGTAATAAATACAGAGATAAACATCAACACATTTTTTGTTTAGTTTATTGTTTAAAACAGATTTTTATTTTCATATAAATGTAACGCACAGTAGTCCTGTTTTCTCATGAGAAGAAGTGCAAGAGAGGCAGCATAAGCAGAAAAGAATAGCAGTTATGTTTTCTGTGATTTGGAACAACAGTTATGTTTTTTGTACTTTGAGCGAAGGTTAGAAGAACAATAGTGTGTCTCTTCTATAATTTCACAGTAGTGCCGAACCTGCGATTTTCTGAGATAGAAAATCGATTTCTGGAACTAAAGCGTTCCTCTTGTAACAACTAAGTTTTCTGTATGAGTTTTGTTTACAGTTTATAAATACAAGTTTATTGTTTTGCTGATTTTCAGTTGCTGTTACACCAAGTGTCAAAAACACTTTGATTTCACTCTGTAAGTTTATTAGTGATTTGACGCCATTAGTTGCTGTTACACCAAGCGTCAATTGTCTCACTATAAATTTATAAGTAATTTTGACGCCCAACTCCTTAAAGTGACTTAGCGTCAAAAACAATTTTATGTTTTTTCTGTGTTAATAAAACATAGTATTTTTCCTGTTGCTGCAACACCATGATCAGCGTTGCTGCAACACCAGAATCCTGTTGCTGCAACACCAAGTCCAGAAAACAAAATTATCAGTTTTCTGTGTAAAAACAGAGCATTTTTGTGTTGTCTATTTCTTAAAGAGTTTAGCAGAAAATTCCACCATTATATCAGAGTGTTGTTCTCTGATCTTTTGTGTTTGAAATCACCATGAAATTCCAACATGGTATCAAAGCCAGTCTAGGCACTCAATGAGTCAAAAACAGAGTTTGTTTTTCACTATAGGAGCTGTAAGAAGTTTGAAGATCAGATTTTTCCAGCAGAGAAATTTTTTGCTTGTTTTTAATTTTACAGTCAACATCTTTTCTTTTAAGATGGCAGATGCTGGAATAGGTTTGAAAAATTCCCAACTGCCACAGTTTAATGGGAAAAATCACAGTGATTGGTCCATAAAAATGAAAGCATTGTTTGCTTCTCAAGGACTATGGGAGCTGGTTGAAACTGGCTATGCTGAACCTGCAGATGCAACAGCACTGGCTGCTTTGATAGTAGCAGAAAGAGACCAGTTGAAGAGCGACAAGAAGAAGGATGCCAAAGCCCTCTTTTTCCTCTTCCATTCAGTACATGAAAGTGTCTTTCCACGGATTGCAGCAGCAACAAAATCCAAAGAGGCATGGGATATTCTCAAAACTGCCTATCAAGGCATGGAGAAGGTGAAGACTGCAAAGTTGCAGATGTTGAGGAGGGACTTTGAAACACTCAGCATGAAGGAATCTGATACAATAGATTCATTCTTCACTCAGGTTATTGGGCTAATAACCCATATTAGATCTCATGGTGAAATCCTTGAAGAAAGAAGGATCGTAGAGAAGATCTCGAGAAGTTTACCCTCAAGGTTTGAAGCTGTTGTGGTAGCAATAGAAGAAATAAAATATCTCTCACAGTTCACGGTAGATGAACTGAGTGCTTCTCTTATGTCTCATGAACACAGACTGAGTAGAGGAACATATTCCTCTTTTGAG
>APFE031161714.1:8155-67981 GCA_000404065.3 Pinus taeda | reverse complement strand
GGAAGGCCAGGGTTTTGCAGACATCATTCTGGATTCTTGTGGATTGTTGTGTTGATGGTGTGTTCTCTACATGTTCTTGTAAGTCTGTTTATGTATTCCACATCTCTCTTTTGCTTCTAATTGGACAGATGAAGTGGTAAAGTTTGAATTCATGCTTTGACATGCTCAGCTTTTTAGTTTGTTCAAAATTTATGTTTTCTACTGTCTAGAGAGGATTCAAATGGTTGTTTGCCCTCTTTAGCCCCTTCTCTATCATCCCTGATCATCCATCTCAGATTAAGGCATCAACGCTCAGTCCTACCTTGCCCCAAAGATCCCCCTGCAAAAAACTGTGCTCAATCCCCGCACCCTGAATTGCACTCCCTCCAATTGCCACCAAAAACCCAAAAATCTTTAAATCAACCCCCCTTATCAATTTACTAGCCTAATATCTTTGATCCTAATTGGTTAGCTTATTATATTGAAAGATCTACCGAATCTGACCCGAGAGAGCCTTCTCATACCTCGTAGGGCTAGCTACGAGGTGAAATGGTTTGATGTAGCCTTGAGAGTTTGTCTATCTCAGCCTAGGTGAATTCCAAGCACTAATAGAACATTGAGAAGTGCTAGAGTGTTTTAGGTAGTTCCAGGGTGTGCTAACATGTGGCAAATAATGCCAAGGCATGCCAGGTGCTAAGACATGCTGGTATGTGTAGAGTGCCAAAGTATACCAATATGCGTCAAGGAGTTTCAAGGCAAAAAAAGGAATAATGAAGCTCAAATGCAAGGAAATGAACACATAAGAGGGTTAATAAGTCAAGACTTTATCTTTTTCAAAAGGGGCATTCTAGGCACACTAATAATATGTTCCAATACATGCCAAGTGCCAATGTGTGTCGAGTGCCAATGTGTCCTAAATGCTAATGTTTGTCAATGCAATATTATGCCAAGGTGCTCCACGACATGCTAGGGACTACAGGTCATGCCAACACATGATAGGGGAGTTGATCTGGATTTAAATACGAACGCAACAAATTATAGAGATAACCATAAACATAGAGATGTAGCAAAAATAATACTTCATTTCATTAATGTAAAATACTGAAATATGCTTACAAACAGGAATGGAAATAAACCAGCTAGGGCAATGGTAGCTTATCTCTGAGAAGAGATGTGGTGGCTACATGCCTCTGAACTACTTTACAATGAGGCTCAAGGGCCTTTTTATTATTGAATAATAATAGCAAACCCTAAACAACCAAAACCCTAACCTGAGAATATGTAACACCAAGAGTTTATGGGCCCCGTTGGGGTGAGTTGGACAACCAACTTCCTGGGGTCATGACTTGGTCATATTATCTCCGTTTGACGCGCATGATAGATCGTTGGAAAGATCTTTCCAAGGACTATGAAAAGAAAGATGATTTTAGACAGAAATTTGCTAGCAGTGGTAGATTTCCAAAAAAACGTCGTTTAGGGCCGCAAAACGGTTCCAGAAGTTTAGGACCCGAAAACTGCTAAAAATATTAAAATGTGCTAAAATTAAGGAAACTAAAAAACTGAAAGAACCAATGGTGGGGGTCCAAGTGGAATTGGTGGGTGGCCACCAATATCCACCTGGATCATTCCTCCCCCCTTAGGAAGCAATGGCCCCCATTGTGTTGAGTTCCTCCATGAGATGAGGGAACTTCTACTGAACTTGGTCCCTAGTGAGCCACTTGCCCTAGTGGTGAAGGAGTTGGCCTGCTTTGACAACTCGATATAGTTGGATATTCTGCTGGTGAGTGTGCTTGATCTGTGTGTCCATGATCCAATCAGTTGTAGCTTGTTCCATGCAATCTGGATTTAACTCTATGGGTGTGATTTGTTCTGCAATGTCGGATGTGTCTAGTGATGGTGGAAAGTATGGCTAAATGTGGTCCACATTGAACACTGGGTGCAGGCCAAGGAATGGGGGAATGCTGACCTCAAATGCATTATCTCCCACAGCCTTGGTAATGGTGTAAGGACCATATCGGAGTGGTCTGAGTTTCCGATAGGCTCCGGTAAGGCGTTCCTTTTGCAAATGCAACTAGACATTGTCGCCCAACTGAAACTTGTGTGGCATCTAGTGTTGATCATGTCGCTGCTTGTACTTGGGATTTGATTTCTCTAGAATGTCATGGAACTGCTAGCGAATATGTTGGATGTGCTTAATGAAGTTGTTTGCCTTATCTTTTTTAGACTGGACATGAGCTGCATCTACTTGAGTAGCTGCAAATGGCATGGTCACATCAATGGGACATAGTCACTGGAATCCTAAGCCCACCTGAAAAGGGTTGTGGCCATTTGAGCTATGGAGAGCCCGGTTGTATCCGTGCTGAACCTAGGGGAGGCTCTTGTCCCATGTGCATGGATGCTTTGAGTTGTAAATGCACAGAATGTGTACAATCATCCTATTCACAACCTCTGTTTGGCCATCAGTTTGAGGATGGAAGGTTGTGGATTTACTGAGTTTCATGTCCAGCATCGATCAGAGACTGGACCAAAATGTACTGAGGAACTTGTTGTACCAATCTGAGATGATAAATTGTGGGATCCCAAAGTGTACCCACACTCGTTCAAAGAAGAGTTTAGCAGTGGCTTCTGCTGTGTTATTCTTCTTGCAAGCTGCCATAATGGCCATCTTCGAGAACCTGTTGACGACCACAAAAACACAGTCATTTCCATGCTTAGTGGAAGGAAGTCCTAACATGTAACCCATGGAGATGGATTCCCAAGGTCGACTAGGGGTAGGCAGCGGGCTATAGAGGCCTTACTTCTTGATGGTCAGTTTGGCAATGGCATAGACAGTGCATGATCTGATGTACTTCCCGACATCTTGTCGAAGATTCGACCAATAGAAATACTTTTGCAATACTGCCACCATTTTCTCGACCCCAAAATGCCTAACAACCTGACTATAGTGTGCTTCCCAAATCATCTTGGCACGCTCGCTTGAAGGAACACAAAGGTGACTCAGGTGGCATAACAGGTCATCCTCGAGGTGAAAATCGGGAACATGCTGACCCTCCAAGAGTGTCTAGCATGTGTGGCCAAATTTTGAGTCACTTTTAAAGAAGTGGCCAATCAGAAGTCTCGTGCCCAAAAGAGTTGTGTACAGTGGTTAACACCATGATCAGTGGTTGACTAAGGCAATATGCAACGTTATTGGTGTTGCCCTTCTTATACTTGATATTCAACTAGAATTGTTGTAGAGATGTGGACCACTTCTGATGGAGATCATTCTATAGTTTCCCTTAGGTCTGTATGAACTGCAGGGGTCAGTGGTCTATGTGGATGACCGTTTCCTTCCCCAAAATGTAATGTTTCCATTGTTGGCAGGCCTGCACAATGGAATACATCTCTTTGTCATAAGTGGGATACTTTCGAACTATTTCTGAAAGTGTCTCACTGTGATATTCCATTGCATGCCCGTGTTGAGAAAGGACTACCCAAATAGCATAGTCATAGGCATCTGTCTCGACCTCAAAAGGTTGTTGCGAGTCTATTAATGGCAGCACTGGTGCTGAGCAGAGATGATATTTCAACTCTGTGAATGCCTTCTATTGAGATTTAGACCAAAAGAATTTTGCTTCCACTCCTCCCTTGGTGACTTGACTCAAGGGCCAAGCGATATGAGAAAATCCCAACATGAACTTGTGATAGAAGTTGAGAAGACCTAGAAAGCTACAAAGCTCTATCAGAGTGGTTGGAGATGGACAATCCCTAATAACCTGGATCTTGGCTAGATCCACATGCACCCCCTGTTCATCAACAATGTATCCCAAATACTAAACCTGGGTCATCCCAAAAGTGCATTTCTCCAAATTGGCACATAACTTGTGTTGCCGCAATGTTTGGAGAACCTGTCGGATGTGGTGGAGGTGCTCTTCTCAACTTTGGCTAAAGATCATGATATCATCCAAGTATACCACTACAAATGAGTTGGTGAATGGTAGCAAGATGTCATCCATTAGCCTCATGAAGGTTGCAAGAGCATTTGTTAATCTGAAAGGCATAACCAACCATTCGAAAAGGCCCTCCTTAACTTTGAAGGTAGTATTCTACACATTAAAGGATTCGATTGGTACTTGGTGATATCCTGACTTCAAATCAATCTTGTTGAAATATTTTGGCCCCTTCAATTGGTCCAGGAATTCATCAATCCATGGGATTGGTTACCTATTACGGACAGTGATCTTATTGAATGCCCAATAGTCAATACAGAGTCTCCAAGTCCCATCCTTCTTCTGTACCAACACGATCAGGCTCCCACAGGGCAATGAACTCAAATGGATGTGACCTTTTTCCAGCAGCTCCTGAATCTGCCTCTTGATTTCATCGTTCTCCAGAATGGAGCATCGATAGATTGGTCCATTAGGAAACAGCACACCTAGGGTCAGATTGATGGAGTGCTTGACCTGACAGTGCAGAGGAACCCCTGCAGGGGAGGTGAAGATGTCCTTGTATTCCTCCATGACCTTGTCCATCTGTAGCTGTCGTGTGGAGGGGCCCTGTTTGGAGGTCATGGCCACTATCTTCTTCTTTCCTTGAGGGCGTATCATCAGGAAAACAAATTTTCTAGTTTTGGAAGTGAGCTTACTGCATTGTTTTGTAGTAACCAAAGAGATGGCAGTAGGCGGTGCTACCTCTGGTATCTTGTACAACTTATTTCCCAAAGTAAAAATAATAGCATGGGGCCTTGATTCATACATAGCATGTCACTTCCACAAGTATGGTTGTCCTAATAATACATCACAAACTTCAAAGGAAGCAATGTCACACAATACCTCATCTGTGAAGGGCTTGATGTTGTATGGAAGGTGACACTGCTGGCTCACGCGAAGATCCCATCCTTAGTGAAGCCACCCCATGGTGTATGGTTCTAGATGTGCTATGGTTGGTAAGCCCAGCCGCTTCACGACCTCTACCGAAATAATAGCATGGGGCCTTGATTCATACATAGCATGTGGCTTCCACAAGTATGGTTGTCCTAATAATACATCACAAACTTCAAAGGAAGCAATGTCACAAAATACCTCATCCGTGAAGGGCTTGATGTTGTATGGAAGGCGATACTGCTGGCTCATGCGAAGATCCCATCCTGGTGTACGGTTCTAGATGTGCTATGGTTGGTAAGCCCAGCCGCTTCACAACCTCTACCAAAATGAGGTTCTTTTACCTCCTGCTGTCAACAATGAATTGTAGTGGGGAGCCCTTTACCCACATCTGGGAGTGGAAGAGATGCATCTCCTCCTATGGATATTCGAGTTCCTCTTTCTAGATCTTCGTGGTGGCAATGGTAGCATTGTGCTCCGCATCGATAATCTACTTCCCTTTTTCATTCCCCTTGTCGGGTTCTGACTTAGAGTCATAACATACATCTGCTTCTTAAACCTTTAGCTCAGCCACCAGTGATTGCTTGGCTCGACACTCACTTGTGTTGTGAGTGGAGCTCTTATGGAACTCAAACCACTTTCCCATGCCCTTTTTTGGCTTCGAGGTGCTATTCTTTGATTTCAGCTTTGGCGGGTTGTCTTGGGTCACCCCACCTTAGCTTTGTCCTTTGTTCTGCGATTTGGGGGCACCTTTCCCTTACTTCGAATTTGTAGATCGAAAGTCTCAATTCTTCTGTTTAAACATTTTCTCTACCTTGGTGGCATATCGGTATGTTGTGTCGAGCGAGAAGATGTTCAGGAATTCTATTTCTTCCTGGATGTACTTGTGTAGGTAGCCACGATATTTGAGTACCAAATGTTGCTCCATATCCTTGATGCCTAAATTTGTGCAAAGGGTATGGAAAATATTGGTAAACTCTACCATGTCTTAGTCCCTTCCCTGCCGCAGCATGGTCCACTTTATGTATTGATCCTCATAGCTTCCGACAAGGTAGTACTACTCCTTGATGGCATCCCGGAATGAATTCCAAGTGGGTGCAGCTGGCAATAGTGAGCCTGTACTTTCATCCTTCTCCTCATAGTAAGTTTCCCACCAATCCTTGACGTGGGGGGCTACTTTGAGAAGAGTGAAAATAATCTTTTCTTGACTGGAAAAATCATGAACAGAAAAATAACCCTCTAGCAAATTTAACCATTTATCGACAACATCTGTGTCTATCTGATCCTCGAATATGAGGATTTCAAAATTAACTTGTACCTTAAACGGTGTGGCGTTTCCAGAGTAGTTGTTGGAAGCCGATGAGTTGCCCTTGGGTAGCCGCTAAAGGATTTGGGAAAAGTTGTCCATCATCATGTTCCTTTGTCACTCGAGGGCTTCTTCGAGCAATATTTTGATAGGATCTCCTACCCCGTCATCTTTCTTTTCATCCGCCATGGGAGGCTATCAAGATTTGCGAGGTTGGTCTTGCAAAGGTTCGACTAGTTCAAGCCCTAACTCCTTATACCCTAACCTCGTTGGGGACATGCAAAGAAAAATAGAGAAAAGAAAGAATACCGCTCTGATACCACTGATTTGGATTTAAACATGAACGCAACAAATTATAGAGATAACCATAAACACAGAGATGTAACAGAAATAATACTTCATTTCATTAATGTAAAATACTGAAATATGCTTACAAACAGGAATGGAAATAAACTGGCTAGGGCAATGGTAGCTTATCTCTGAGAAGAGATGTGGCGCCTACATGCCTCTAAACTACCTTACAATGAGGCTCAAGGTCCTTTTTATTATTGAATAATAATATCAAACCCTAAAAAACCAAAACCCTAACCCGACGAGATGTAACACTAAGAGTTTATGGGCCTCGTTGGGGTGAGTTGGATAGCCAACTTCCCAGGGTCACGACTTAGTCATATTATCTTCGTTTGATGTGCATGATAGCCCGTTGGATAGATCTCTCTGAGGACTATGATAAAAAAGATTATTTTAGATAGAAAATCGCTAGCGGTGGTAGATTTCCAGAAAAAAACATCGTTTAGGACCTCAAAATGGCTCTAGAAGTTTAGGATCCGAAAAATTGGTAAAAATAGTAAATTGTGCTACAATTAAGGATACTGAAAAACTGAAAGAAGCAATGGTGGGGGTCCAAGTGGAATTGGAAGGTGGCCACCAATATCCACCTGGATCAAGAGTTTTATGTTATGCTAGGGCATGCCAAGATGTGCTTGGGCATCCTACTCATGGTAAGATGTTCTAGGTACAAAGATGTTCCAGGTACAAAGATGTTCCAAGACATGTGAGGTGACAAGGAATGTTAGTGTACTATTCCAAATCATGTTAAGGTGTGCCATGAGTGTTGAGGAGTGCTAGGTCTCTCTCATTAATAGAATTGTCAAAGCTTGATTATGTATTAAATAATATAGTTCCTACATACACTAGTGGAACTTTATTTAAAGGAAATTCGCTAGATAATAAACCTAATAGAGATGAATCATGTGTTGACTCATAGGAAAACTATATTCTTATGACTTAAGGGAAATGATGCACCAAATACTTCTTATCAAATTGACTGACTATTATAACCACTATGACCTTGGACACATAATGAAAATGACTCCAAAACTATGGTCTTAAATCGTTATCTTTTGACAAAAAATATAGCAATAGGTACATAGCATCATCAAAAACTCATTGGAATGATCAATGATGACAAACATTTTTTTACCATCACTAAAAGTAACAAAAAAGAGCATTGCTGATGGTAAATAAAAAATCGTCACTAGAAGTGTCACCAAAGAGAGAATTAGTGACGGGCTCTTAACGACCCTCACCAAAGGTGTCATTAAAAATGGCTTTGGTAACAAACCTTAAAGGACCATCACTATATACACTTACAACAATGATTTTTTAAAGACCGTCACCATATGCTACATTCGTGACAGACCTTAAAGGTTCATCACGTGCATGAAGCATCGTAAAAAATTCATTGGAATGATCAATGTTGACGAACATTTATTGACCCTCACCAAAGTTAACCAAAAATATCGTTGGTGATGGTCAATAAAATATCGTCACTAGAAGTGTCACCAAAGAGAGAATTAGTGATGGGCCTTTAATGACCCTCACCAAAAGTGTCACCAAAGAGAGAATTAGTGATGGTCCTTTAACGACCCTCAACAAAAGTGTCATTGAAAATGGCTTTGGTGACAAACCTTAAAGGACCATCATTATATACATTTACAACAATTCTTTTTTAAAGACCGTCGCCATATGTGACATTGGCAATGGACCTTAAAGGTCCGTCATGAGTATGACCCTCACCAATGACCTGTTTTCTTGTAGTGTATGGGATGCCCTCAACAGGTGGGTGGAGAGAAGAAAAGTCCTCTAACATGGTGAAGAAATTTTGAGGCATCAAATTATTTTTTGATTTTGTGATCTTAATATATGTTTAGGTGAGATAGCGATAGCTTGAGGGTGGACATGGTTGAACATCTGGATTCCTTGTTTGGTTATGTCTTGGCTTATTCCATGAGATCCCAAATTCATGCTTTGAATATGGCAAAGTGGTGATTGGTTGAAAGAGATATTTAGTTCATCCCAATCAATGGTTGTGTAGTACGTGGAAGTTATTGACTTGGTTGGATTTTGTATATGCTAATATTATCTATTTTCCCTATGGTTATTTATGAGCACATAATGGTTATTATGTGATCTTATGTTCAGTGTGTCATGGTTTCTATTCTGGTTATATGCTGGTTATATGGATGATTCTATGATGTGCTCTAACTATGAATCTTGCTCATGATTTGATGAATTATTGAATGGTTGATGAATGCATGGGCTATAAGTGTTGTTTCATCTAGTTCAAGAGGTAATATATCCTTATTAGTGATTCTTAGATGAAGCTTAAAAGTTTTGTTAGAAAATTATATATTACAGAGCAATGGAACACATAGAATATAGTAGAAATATAAACATAGAAAACACATAAAACCAAAGAGACATAGATATACGTGGTTCACCCAGTTTGGGCTACATCCACCTCTAATAGCTAGTCCTTCCTTTTTATTATCCAACAAAATGAAGAGACACAACCTACAACAGATCTGCTGTAATATCCTCTGTTTTCTCTCACAGTCTCGCCTCTCTATTTCTCGCTTGGAGAATACACATCTATTACACAACCTCAATACAATACCCTCATACAAAGGGAGGAGTTACCTTCTAGGACAAGAAACCCTAAACTAAACATAAGTTCTACCGCCAGATCATCCACCTAATGAACGGCCTAGATTGACTAGAAATTACTATATTTTTACAAGGCAATTTTACATCCGTTTTTAGCTTTGGGGGCACTGCCCTCGAAACCCCTTCGAGGGGGACAAGTCGCCCCCGCATGGACGGGTGTACAAACATCCTAGGGTATACATCTAGCTGAAACAAAGACCTCTAAATAATCATGCTCTACACCCTACAAGTTTATGATCATATATGCATTCATGAACTGTAGCTTTTTATGTTTATCATATATTTAACGAAATGTTTATCATGTATTACACATGTTTGGTTCAAAATCTTGCTCCAATTTTGAATGGTTGGAATTTTTATCATATTATTTATTTTATGGAAAGTCATAGTCTATTATGGGTAGTGGTCTAGAGGCTAGCCTGAAAAATGTGGCATAGATCTTGTCACTACATGCACAAAACTGGGATTTTTTTGTCATGACCGCATGCAAGAAGGATTATGGATGTGGTTGGAGCCTTATAACCTGATGAAGAGTATGTCAATGGTGTGGTTGGGTGTTAGGCTTGTGAAAAAATAATTCCAACTTAGAATATGATCATCATAGGTTGTGGACTGATGTCTAGGTGATCTAGTGCTCTTGAGAGGTATCAGAAATTTCTTGGTTGGTTGGCCCCACATGCATAACTAGAACATTGAGGTCGGGTCATATCATAGTGAAACATAGCTTATGTTTAACCCAAATAGCTTATAAAAGAGAGTAAATGTGGTAGGGGTCATTACAGTTACGCTCTCTCTTAAAATCATAAGTCACAAAGGCACGCGTACCTACTTAATGGCATCAGTTATATTTCCTAAATGGGCATGTCTTACACTGCTCTTGGCATGTGAGTTACTCCTCCTTTGGAAAATGGATTTGTTTCTTATCCTATATCTATGTGCCCCATTCTTTATCCCCTCACTAATTGTGCATTGTGAAAAATAATTCGATCTTGGTAAAGGGTTGGATATAGTTCAAGAAGATTTTGATAGAGAGGCTTCGAGAGTAAGAGAAAAACTTGATCAACCAAGGTTGATTGAATGCTTTACCGTTTTAGTGTTTATTAATTTGAAGGGAAGGTTTGTTCATTGTTTTTATTTTGCTACTGCTACCAATGGTCTTCATGCTACAACTTGTTCCGATTTGGATGAATTTATTGATTTTCTTAATTTCTCATTGTACTTTGTATCTCTATTAAACAGTTGATTTCTAATTGAAGAAGAATATGGTTGGGTTTTACCCTTGTGGATTTTTCCTTAGTCACTGGACCTAAATTCTCTATGCGTCATTGTATTCCTAGTTTTCTTCTCTTGTGAATTTTATTTATGTTCTATCTACAATTTCTTATCTAATATTGCAACATAAAGAAGTTTTATAAGTCATTGTTACAACATAAAATATCACAATTTCAGTAGATATAAATATTGTTACTTATTAGGACACTTGCTGGTACAAGAAAGTGTGCATCCCCTTATGAAAATAGCTACCTATTCTTTCATCTTGGGCTAGTACACATACCTTTGCATGTTGGCCACTATATTCCCTAAAACAAAGTTCCCTGCAACGTTCAAGTTGTGCACTTCTCTAATTAGCTATAATTGCTCGCCTTTAAGAATGCATAACTTATCAAGGTTGTAGAATAACCCATCCTAGAGATGGTATTCAATGATATTATCACCATCACGCATATACATTGACTCTAGAACTTTCAAAACACCTCCTTTAAGTCCTCATCCTCTAAATATGCCTCTATGTATGCATCATGGGTGAATGGCTCCATGTGCGATAGAGTTCCCAATGTTGTGGTATTTTATGTTAGTGGCCTTAAAAGAATGTCAACCAAATTGTTTATTCTTTCCTTCTTATACACAGTGACTAAATGAAACTATTGTAGAAACCCATCTACATGTAACTCCTAGTATGCTATAGCTTTCTTAGGCCTCTAGGTACGATAGTGGCTAGTGATTTGTGTGGATTGATCTCTTTTAACATTATATAGTGCTTATACCTTCTTCATTAGTTAAAGAGAGCATCGATATTTGTCTTCTTCACCTATATATTTAAGTGTAAGAGTTTAGTAATTTATTTTTTTTCCTATTTCTCAAGGCTAATTAGATTCAATTCCTTCTATGTTTTCATACAAATGATATTCTTATCCACATTTGAGTTACTTTCAACTCGGTTTCTTGAATCGATAACCATAAAAAATTTCAAAATAACATTTGGGAACTTTCAAAACGGCCTCCTGGATGGCAAGTTATTGGCAATCAAAGTTTAGAATCCCTAAAGTAAAAGTTGTAAAGTTAACTCAGTGGTGAAGAATCTCTAACACACATTTAAGTTTGGAATTTTAGCTAAATAGAGTGGAGAAGTTGGTGGACCATCCAAATGAAAAGACTGGGGAAATGTGGCCAACAATAGAGCAGTGATAAATATCCTTAACTAGCCAACGAGAAGTCCCCTATAGCACATCATCCGGATGGGAGTACTATAAAAGTATTCAAAGTGGTGCACAGAGGGAGAAGGCTTGAATGACATAAGCCTAGGACAAGATAGAAGATAGTAGTGTAACATAAAGCAGGTCGATTAGTGGAGTTTATAGCAGGAGGCCCCCCCTTGACAACCCATCAACATAAGAGGTTAGGCCTAGGATGATTAAGCATTGGGAAAACATGGTGAATAGTATCAATAATAGATATGAATAGAAAGTTAGTTGGGATATCATGGTAGTCAGAGGCTTGAATCTCATGGTTTTCTATTTTAAAATTTAATAAAAGATTTGGTCAAAAAACACAAGGCTTAGGACCATTTCTCTGTCCTCTCTAGGAGGACACGTGGCATTATTGTATTGGTCCATGCTTATGTTAGCACAATGTTCGTACAAAGGACACCTTGTAGGAAGATTTTGTGTTTCTAGGTACCCTAGTGGGAAAAAGTTGTGTGATGCATGTCACACCTCTCGAGGAGCCATGTGGCACTTATGACGTATGCATGACATCATCCTAGAGGTCTTGTCCCTAAATATTTACAAAGTTCACAAGTAAATATTATGGGGTTGACTACGAATTGGGAAGTTGTAGGAGGAGTCAAAGATAAACCATCCCAAAAAAAAAATTTAATGGTCCATGAGTTTGATAGTGATAGCTCATTTTAGCTCCTTGACCCCAGAAGAACTTTAACGAGCACAATAAAGAGGTGTCAGGCTTACTAGGCACCGACCACATGTGACATTGATAGCATCAATGTAGCCTCATCATTAATTGGTGCATATGAATGCTAAGAGTACCCATACAGATATATCATCATAGAGACCTAACCCTACCAAGATTATTAATAGTGGAAATGAGGAACCACAAGGCTAACAACACTATGGGACATGGTGGAAGTATAGTTGGAAGCGTAGGACCAATGGGAGTAAGGTGTAAGGAAGTCCCACATAATGCATCATCCTGGAAGTCAAATCCTTGAGGAAAAATAAGCTACATAATGGAATGCTTTCGGGATGAGAGGCTCGGGAGATGGAAATATTTCCAATGAGCGATGTTCTATCAAGTAATCGAGAGTGCACCAGACATTGTTTCCTAGAAAGTTTTTGTTTTATTATGGTTAAGGGACTTTGGATTATAACAAATAAGTAGTGCCACATTCATGTTTCAAAGGCATATAACCCCATTCATGAGCTTCTTGATAGATATGTGTTAAGAGATTGGGGCTATAACATCAAAACATCCATGGAGGTTAATTTGGTAGAAGTTTTATTTAAAATCCTTTGGCCTTTTGGGTGAATGAGTTTACAACTTGGATTTTGGAATTTATGTTAAATATAATAGCACCACTAAAACTAGAATTCATAGGCATGAATAATTCAGTAGTGAATATGGGGCATGGACAAAATGAAATGCAAAGTTGGTAGTTCCATGAAAATTCAAGATCGCTAAAACTAGGAAACGCCTTGCCTAATGTTGTCACTCACCAGATGTATGGAATTTTTTTTTTGACTTAGTTTGTCTCAAATAAACAACAGAGCAGTGATTGAGTACTTGAAGAAAAAATTAATATGACTTGGTAGAAGAAATACAAATGAAACAATTAAATATTCATGCAAGAAAAAGTTGAATATATGAAAAACTTTGATTCCAAAAGCATCAATCGAAAATTATTTATAAGTAGAGTCAAATTTGCTAGATATAGGACAATAGAAAAATTATGTTAGTGAAATGGATTGATATTGTAGGTATATGGTGGTGTATTGTTCATTAATTAGAGATTGCTGAATTTGTTTTAATGGTGGTTCTAGTAAGTGATTGAGGAGCCAAAGTTATATATTTATCTATGTAAGTTTTCTTCATGATTTAAGTATGAAAATTGTATGAAAGATGAATCATTGAGGTCATGCAAGTTGTGTTGGAATTAAGGGTCATGAGTTGTCCTTGATGGAAACCTCATGTCTCTTTCGATTGTATGGATATATAAGCTTGCATAAATGTTGACTAGGGTTTGAAGAGCATGAGAAAGAATGTCGGCAAGTTTTGAATGTAGCAGAGAAAGACTTGAGCTACATTAAGCCCCAATCACACAGAGGAAGGATCATCATGGCAGTTCAAAACTTCCAACCACATGGAAGGCTCATTCATAGGGTGGCCACAACCAAAAACTCTATCCATCATCAATATAGCTATGCCTATAGGTCAAAAAAATAAAAACCAAAAAGAAAACTGAGGTTTCACCCGTGGATTTGCGTGCATAGGATGGGTTCTGATATGTTGAAACATATTGTAAATTAATAACTTGGTTTTTGCCTAAGGTATTGAGGAGTTCGAGTTGATAAAAGAAGAATAACGAGCTAAAGAAATTGGGTGTGAATTTAGATGAGATATCTGTACTAATTTTTCTTGAAATTATGTGCACTAGGGTGACAAGAGTCTCATATCTGAGAGATATTAACATGCTTTGAAAATTTAATGATTATATATTTTTGTAGGTGTAATGGAGGATCAAGAAAGATAATTTATAATGTGAATTTGATATCAGGTTATGAAATAAATTTGCAATGTTTCTAGAAGGGTTTTACAGGGAGCTAGAGGAATCTTGAATTCCATGACTCACCTTATATGCAAGGATCTTGTTATGCATTGGGGTTAATTTTACAGTGTTGTGAATGGCTTGTTGTTTTAAATCACAAAAGGTAGATATGTGTGCAATTTTTACTGTCAATTAGATAATGTCCAAGGTTAGGGTTCACATTGAATGACAGTATGTATGCAGAGAACTTTTTGTGATGACTTGCTAGTCAATAATTTTTTATCACGCTAACTGAATGAAATCTAATCCATAACCAATGAAGTTGAAGCCATGAACTTTTGCTTGTTTGAAGCATATATAGAAATATATATTATATAATAATAATATATATATAAAGTAATAATATATAATATATAATAAATATATATATATTATATTATAATATATATATATATATAGATATATATCTGTGTGTGTATGTGTGTGTGTGTACACACACACACACAAAGAGAGAGAGAGAGAGTGAATTTATAGTGATAATTTCTTATTTGATGACATTATATGGTGAATCTTGTTTGATAGTAGTCACATGAGAATGTGTGCATGGTTCGTGTTTAGTATTTGTTTTCATAAAAAGTTTTGGACTTGATTAAGTTTCTAGAAATATTTTCTTGTTCATTGATGACTTTAGATATGCCATGAAGATGAATGCAAAATTCACAAGGGTTGATTTTTTAATTTATTGAAATATAATCCCCTCTATCATATTCCCTTGAATATTGTGAAATAAGTTCACTACTATGTTAACTTGTTGGATTGATATCACTGTTGTATTATAAATTTATATGCAAAGACTAGCGTTCAAATGATTTATGTGGAGAACATATATTAATAGTATATGAAAATAATTGTATGGTGATATTAGTTTAAGCATGACTTGCTTGTCCTTGATTCCTTTATTCTTTTTGTGCCTCGTATGGTGAATGAGTTGATGATATTGTTGACGTCTTCCTTTTGTTGACAGAATTCAACATATGCAAAGATTTATGACATTATGAAAAGATTATTTTGATGTCACAACAAAGTGTATATGAAAAAGGTTAGTGTGTACTATGAATGGATTGACCTCTTTTCCCTTAACTTGTAGATGGTGACATCTATATATATATATATATATGGAGAAAACTTCTATGGTTTAAATGCTTATATGCAATGATGTTACATGTTCAAATGAATCACAATTCTTGTTTTGTTTTATTTTCAAACATTGGTTGACATTAGTAATATGATCAATCTCATGAAGGATGAAGCTTTTTCTACTGATTTTCAATGCTATCATATTGAGCTTATTGATGGTTGATCTGAGTATTTTATTTGTCTTGGCATCTGATATCTAGTTGAAGAATGAGATGTGAATCAAATATTTTCCTACCTTCGCATCTATCAGGGTTCATGATATATTTCCTTGACAAGGTGATTATGATGGATGTTTGATGATCTTAGCATTTGATAGTGTTGGTCAATTAGTCTTTGGTGAGCATAAGACCTTATTGGGCTTGGTACTTGAAAATGTTGATTTGTCTTGGTATGACTTGACAATGTTATAGGATGGTTCACGTGGTATTGACAATATTTTGTGAGGGTTTTATGTGGTATATTGGCTTGATTCGATGGTTGATTTAGTTATTCAAGTATTTATATTATTGGTATTCATTGATTTAGTGTATCGACATTCATTTTGGTATCATGGTTTTGAGCATGTTGCTAGGTGTGGGTATATTTTGAAAATTGTTGCAAGGTGGCATGTATGTTTGATGGTGGACTAAGATGGGTGAAACCAATATGAAATTTTGAAATGTGGTCCTCAAAGGTTCTAAGGGTTGTTGCCTTCACTAATGGAGTAGGATCTTCCTTCTGGTAGGAGTAGGTCAACTTGATCAGAGAGGAAGAGCTTCCTTCTAGTAGTGCTAAAGAATTTGTGGAGGTTGTAGCCTCTTGCGTGTAGGCATATGCATCTCGGAAAGATTCTATGCTAGTACAGAATATAAAAATCATTTATGTATAATAAAATAAGAAGAAAAATTGATAGTAGCAGTCATTTTCTTCCACATTGGATTTCTACCTAAAATATGGCATCCTTACGTGTTGATTGATGTGTTGTGCATTCTTATGGTTTACATGCTTTCATATTGAATATTACACATAGTTTATAATAAAATACTCTATGAATGAATTAATTGTTCAAGTTATCTTTTAAATGAAAGTATAAGTTAAGGTAATTAAATTAGGCATGAAATATTGATTCTCTCCCCCAGTATTTCTAACAATTGGAATCATAGTAGGTGCCTCCAAAGAATCTTGATCACTTAAATGGAGATCTAACACGATGATCAGTCAAGAGGGACTATTTTCTACCAAGACATGCTTATTTAATGGAACTAACATTCCTTTTTGGAAGGTCAGAATAACATCATATTTCCAGTCACTACGAGTTGACATATGGGATATTGTTGAAGTTGGATACCAATATGTAGCCCCCATTCACACATATGAATCAGGAAAGAAGTGGTATGAGAACAATATGAAGGAAGTAAATGCAATGTTGGGAGGACTAGAAAAATCTAAATTTCTGAAATTCATGTAACTGAACACCACAAAAGTAATACATGATAGGATTTTTTGGAGTTATTAACGTGATACTAAGGTAAAAGGTGCCAAAATTCAATCATATACAATTTCATATGAGTCTCTTAGAATGCATGATGATGAAAGTTTTGTAAACTTTCTTGGTAGAGTGGACAAAATTGTTAACACAATGATAGGTCTTCATGATTGTGTTGATGATGTTACAATTATTGAAAAAAATTTGAGTTCAGTAACCCCAAAGTTTGATGCCAATGTTTTTTCCATTGAAGAAATGTGAGATTTGAATAGTCTTACTCTATAACAAATCCAAGGGATCATGACATCTTACGAGATGAGAACAAAAGGAAATACATTGGAGATTAGAGAAGATTGCTTCAAAGCCACATATAAAGGAAAAAAACAAGATGAGGCTAAATATTCTAGTTACATCTTAGATGAAGAAGAGTTCAACTTTTTAAGGAAACTACAAGTAGGATCATGTAAATTCAAAGGAAAACTTCTTTTTAAATGTTTTTTTATCAAACAGTAGGTCACTATGCAACTAAATTTCCATATAAATAAAATCATGATAACAAAGGAGAAGGAAAGGATGTATCCAAGAAAATAGTCAAGAATAAACTCCCTTTCAAGAAAAAAATTACTCTAATGAACACAATAAAGACAGGTCTGATGATTAGGTAGATTCAAACTCTAATTCTAACACTATGTACAACATATTTAAGATTAGTTGACTAGTGAATAATAGAATTGTGAAGAATATTAGTTAATGAAAGCATTAATAGTAATTGATAGACTCAAAAATCAAAATGAGGAACTAGAAACTAAAAGGAGTATTATTGTGAAAGAAATAAACTTGCTAAAGTCTCACCTAGAATCACCTAATAGAAGAGGGGAAGTCTAAATGAAACTAATTCAAGGAAAGGAAGGGCATTGTGAAAAGTTACAATAAAAAAGGGAATATTATGAGAAAATAAAGTCACAATCACATTGGATTATTAAATAACTAAAAACATCTGAATAAATAAAGAAAATTATTAATGAAAAATTTTTTCCTCTAATTAAGATAGGTCTTGGATATAAGATTTCATATCCACAAGGTAATCATAAGGCCTAGCATAAGCTTGTTTAAAGGAAAACTGAATCAAGTCACTCATCAGGAAGGAAAACATCAATATAAAAGACAAGATCAGCGCCCAAGTATAAAAGATAATTTTATTGATATTTGTTTACTTGTAACTCATTTGGGCATAAGGAAACTAATTATAGGTCAAGTAGATGGAATGGAAGGAGACAATTTTTTGGTTACATGAGATGGTATCACAACATTGGACACATGATTAGTAATTTTAAGAATATTTGGAGGAAGAAGGAGCATCAGCCAAAGACGTAGGGAAGATAGACCCTACTATAGTCCATGAGAATTAATGAATACTTCTAACGAGGACTACATAAGTAAATGTGAGGTACATAGCCTCATGGAAAGTCCATAGGATCAATGGTGCATGCTGTTATGGGGAGCCTTGCATTGATTATAATTTCATATGTTGTTGATGATTTATTCTACTAATGTCAGGCCTCTAATGTACAATATAATACATGAAATGTTTAGTGGGAACTACACATTGCTAACAATAACTCATTGTTGGAATTATGGTTTTTACACAGGCTTATTGCATAACTTTGATCCAATGATTGAGTATCATGAGTTATGCATCTTTTGTGATGAGGGTTGATGATGATGAATTTTCATAGGTTTAGGGGGATCTTCTCTTATGCTTCCATTGGTCGATTTTTTGTTCATTATGAGTAGCACGAGCAGAAATTATCTGATATATGGTTATTGCTATTGTTAGTCATCTTAAATTGGTTCTTCGATACATTGTTTACTCTTTGAAAATAAATGGTGTTGTCGCTATGGCATAGTTGATATTAATCTATTAATGAGTTCATTACTATTGTTGATAAGTCTTCTAGTATTTCTTATTATTGATTGACATTTTTTATTGCTTGGAATCTTATTTGATAAGGAGGATATAACATGCTACTATGGGTTGTTGCTTGATATTGATTTTATACTTCATGGACATGATTATTTCAAAGGATTACAAGGATTTGCATTACGTATCATGGTTGATGATTGGTTGATATAATACTTCGCATATGTTACTGATCAATGTGATATGATATTCTACTATTGATGGATGTCATGATGATGATGAAGTGAACAATTGAGAATGGTCTTATGATACTACTTTTTTATGGATCCACGGACCTTTGGTCAAGTTGCTTAGGGATATTAATGTAAAACTAATTAGTTATGATTATATACTCACGTACAACCATGCATTGTCTTTCTAAAGCCTTGTACATTTATTGCATATCAATATAGGGTCTAATATATTCTTAGAGGGAGCACAATCCAAATGAGACATTATCTAAATCATATCTTGGATTAGAGTTTCTTGTTACATAACAACATATCATATTTATATCATGGAAGCATCGCAAGGGGAGTTCTTCTCTCAATTTAGTTTTTCCCTCTTCCCTTGATGTCAAAGGGGGAAAAGGACATGGATTTTTTCAAGAGTTTTCCATCAAGTCAAAAGGGGGATATTGTTGGAATTATTTCTAATGAGTTGCAAGGAAAAAATTAAGGATGAAAATTTAGTTTAAAGTTTAGAAGCATTGGTGAATCTTACTAGTCCCTAATATGCAAACTGTAAAATGTTTGGGGATATTTTTTGTAAAAATACTTAGATCTATAAAAATTTGATAATATTATATCTAAATTTTTGGCGATTTTTAGGTAAAATAATTTTATACTATAAAATTTTGGCGAATAAAATTTAGAAAAAATGGACATTGTCGAATCTCTTTTTTGGAAAAAGCATGGAAAATTAACCCACCTATGAGTATTAGCTCCTAAATTTTTTCTTGATGATTTGTGCTTAATGTCAACATCATTTCTCCTTGGATGGTATGGATTGACAATGTTATGTCTACATTATGGTTAATAGAAGCAGTGAAAGAGTGAAGTGCCCAATGCATGATAGATGTTTGAGTATAGGAAGTTGCAAACATTTGCAGGGTGATAAAGAAGCTTGAATAGGTGTTGAAGAACATGAGGAATAAAAGTTGGCAAGTTTTGGATTCAATAGAGAATGATTTCAGCTACATTAATCCCTATACGCACGAGGGAAGGATGATCGTGGTGGATGAAAGTTTCTAGCCACGTAGAAGACTAATTCACAAGGTGGTTGGATCCAAAAAATTGTTTCATTATCTATGTGGCCATCCACAAGGGTGAAAGAAAAATAAAAACAAAGAATGGAACCAAGGTTTTACCCATGGATTTGTGAAGACATGATGGGTTTAATATGTTCAAGCATATAGTAAATTAACACCTTGGGGTTTTCCTGAGGTATTGAGGAGTTTAAGGGGTTATAGAAGGAAGAAGGAGCTAGAGAATTTTAGTGTTCATCTAGATGAGCTATCTGTAGTGATTTGGATTGGAATTTGTGTGCACTAGGGTTCTATGAGTCTCATATATGAGATATCTAAACATGCTCTGAAGAGTTCATGATTATATTTTTCTATAGGTCTAATGGAGCATGAACGAAGGAAATTTATACTATGAATTTGACGAAGGTTTTTGAAATCATTTTGCAGTGATTTTAGTATAGTTTTTATAGGGACTAATAAGACTCTTGAATGCCATGACTCACCTTATATGCAGGGATCTTGTTATTCAATGTCATTAATTTGATCATGTTCTAAATGACTTATTCCTTTAAGTTGCATAAGATAGATATGTGTGCAATTTTTACTGTGAAATAGATAATGTGTTTGTCGAGGTTAAGGCGGGCCTTGAATGAAAGTATGTATGCAGAGAATTTGTTGTGAGATTAATCTGGTCATTATTTGATCTAATCCATAACTGTGTAATATTACAACCATGAATTATTTATTATTTTTTACAGGGTCTCTCTCTCTCTCTCGCTCTCTCTCTCTCTATATATATAATATATATATAAAGAATTTACTGTGAGATTTTCTTCTTTGGTGATATTATATGTTGAATCTTCTTTGACATTAGTGACTTGAGAATGTTTCATGCTAGGGATTTGTTTGAAGAAACAATTTTGGACTTGATTAAGTTTCTAGGGAAGAATTCTTATTAATTGATCAATTTAGATATGCCTTGAAGATTCATGCATAATTTGCAGGGGTTGGTGGTTACTATTCATAGATCTTGACCTCTCTCATATGCCCTCATGTATTGAGAAACAACTTTACTATTCGTATTAACTTGTTGGAATGAGATCACTATGGTATTATAAATTTATATGAAAAAATTAGCACTCAAATGTTTTTTGAAGAGAACATGTGTTGGAACTATATACAGAGCATTGTTTGGTGATATCAATGTATGCATAGATTTGTGTGGCCTTAATTCATGTATGCCTTTTGTCCCTTGTATGGTGGCTAAGTTGAGGGTATTGTAGATATATTATTTTTGTTATAAGATTTAAGTATATGAATATATCTATGATATTATGCAGAGATTATTTTGATGTCACAACAATGTTTGTATGAAGGTGTTAATGTGTACTATAAATGGATTGACCTATTTTGCTAGAGATGTAGATGGTGACAAATGTATATTGCATAAACTTATATGGTTACAAATTCTTGTATGGAGTAAATGAGTGTTATTTTTATGTTTTATCATGAAAGAGTGGTTGGGATTAGTAATATGACAAATTTGATGACTTATGAAAATTTTGTTGTTGATTTTCAATGACGTCCTATTCTTCTTATTGATCATGACTTGAGTATTTTATTTGGATTGTAATATGATATCTAGTTGAAGATTGATATGTGAGTTGGATATTTACCTAGCTTGGAATTTGACATGTTTTATGGAAGATTTCCTTGACATGGTGATAGTGATGGATGTTTTATGATATTTCCATTTCAAAGTGTTTGTCAGTTAGGTTTGATGAGCATAAGATATGATTAGTCTTGGTACTTGACAATGTTGGTTTGGCTTGGTATGACTCGACAATGTTATGGGTTGGTTGACTTGGTATTGAAAAGTATTTCTCAGAGGGTTCGCTTTGGTATATTGGTTTGATTCAGTGGTTATTTTAGTTCTTCAATAATTTATTTTATTGGTATTTAGTGATTTAGTATATAGGTATTCATTTTGGTATCTTGGTATTGAGCATATTCTTCGATGTATGTCCAGTTTGAAAATTCATGAAAATTGGATTGCAAGTTGGATGGTTGATTGACATAGATGGACACAATATGAAAATTTTTAAACTTGGTCTATGAAGGTGCTGAGAATTCTGGCGTTCACTCAGGGAGTAGGAGGTTCCTTCTAGTAGGATTCAGTGAACTTGATGAGGGATTAGGAGCTTCCTTCAAGTGGGCGATGGATAAATTGTGGAGGTTGTAGCCTCCAACATGTAAGAGAATGTGTGCTGGCAAGAGTCTACACCAATATAAAATCAAACAAGTTCTTCTTTATAATTAAAGAACAAGAAAAAATGATAGTAGGAGTGGTTTTCTCCCATGTTGGTTTTGCACCAAAAATATGGTTTCCTTATGTTTTGATTGATGTGTTGTGCATTCTTATGGTTTACATGCTTTTATGTTGAATATTGCACATGGTTTATAACACAATATTCTTCTAATGAGGGAATGGTTCAATTTAACTGTGAAATAAAATCATAAGTTAAGTAAATTCAAATTTGGCAAGAAACACTGATTCACCCACCCACTCTTAGTATTTCTAACAAATTGTAGCTTGCAAATTAAGGATTGTAGTTGTTTCTAGTAGTTGTTTGTAAATAATTAGGGTTTAAAGCTCCTTTCACTGGTAGTTGATAAACTCAAGGGTTGAATCTTCATTTAGTTGTATTTGATAAATAAGGGAGTAGTGTCTTCCTATTGATTATAGCTAGAGAGTTTTATAACCACAAGTTGTAGCTTTAGTTGTGAATAAATTGAAAGAATGAATTTAAGAATTTTTTTGTGCTCATTGTTATACATATGTTATTTCTTGCCATGATCACATAAATTAATTGCAGGAAATATTATTGGTGTCCTAATATCATTGCAAGTGAAAGAAAGTTTCAAAATTCCTACAACATCGATTCACCCTCCCCTCACAGTATTGTCTTGGTTTGTAACAAGCCTATCATATTGAATTCGTGATTGCAATTAGATCCATTAGAGATTAAAATATCTTTTAATGTCCATACATGTTTCAAGTCGATATGAATTTGGGCCATCAATCAAGTTAATCATGTTCACTAGTGTTGAGAAATGGAAACAAAAAAATTACAGTTTAATTTGTCCTTGAATTAAAATTGATTTCTATTCTCATAGCAACATGTAAATAGTTAATTAAGTTTAATTAACATAATTAGCTTACAAATTTTGAGTTTCAAGTCTTTTTGTATTGATGTATATGTTATCCCTAAATTTTAGGGGTTTGGGGTGAGTTTATTTGAGTTGTAATTAGATAACTCAATTTGGCTGAGTTATAGACAAGTAAACTAGTTCTAACTATTAGTGGAACTAGTAGAAGTCTAGTAGTGAGTTAGTGCATTGGTCCATCCTCAGTGATACTCTAGCTAACTGAAGATTCCCTCATGAGAAACTCATGCATGTTAGTTTAGAGGAAGATCTAGTTGAGATTAGAGTGTAGGGACATTGTATTGTCAATTGTAAGATGATCCGACTTGTACAGGTCATGCATGCAATTAGATAATGAGCTATTTTTGGATTGTGTAGTTATGGAGGAAGAATTTTCCAATTAAATATGGCCTCCTCCTCGTAGAGATTTTGCAAGGAAATAGGCGCTTTGTAGGAAACAAAATTGGCTAAGTGTTGGCTAGAACGGGCTTTTGAGGTAGAGAGTTGATCATACTTGTGCCTGAATTTCTCTAGTGAGAACAAGATTTGTATTATCACTCAGATTTATGATTAATGCAATAGATAGTCTGCGTTTTCAGGAGGGGATTTCCCTAGAGAAAAAATTGTGTTATGTGTCTTTTATTATGTTCCTGTTGTTTATGGATCGAAAAATGAATTTCTAAAGTTTCAAGCTCGAGTATGCCTTACAAGGCAACGAAACTTATATAGATCGGAAGGATATGATGGAGGAAATGCTAGAGGATAATGGCCTCAAGGAATTCATTGATAAAGACATCTCTAAGCCCACAAGATTAGATGCACAAAATATGGCCAAATGGAAGGAGTGTGTGGCAAAGGTGAGGTGGATAATCCTTGAAGGATTTCGATACCACATTTTCTTGAGTCTCCAAGGGAAGGAAACTCCATATGTTATGTGGAAAGCATTGATAGACCTATTCCAGAATAACAATGACCATAGGAAGTTGTCATTCAAAGACAAGCTTCAAAAAATTAAGATGGAGAAAGGCAAGACCATTCCAAAATACTTGCCCAAGTTCACTCACTATCATGATGAGCTTGAAAATGTTGGAATAACCATTTTTGAGGATGATATGGTGAGCCTATATTTCCTAGGCCTTCCCAAGAGTTGGAATAGCTATCACGACTCTCTCAATGGGAGGGAGAAGCTGCTAGATTGGGAATGAATGTGGTCGGATTTGATGTAGGAGGAGATCAGAAGGAGTACCAAAGATGGTTCCTCACCAAAGATTGATGATGAGGAAAAATGTGGCTTAGTGAGTAAGCCAAGGAAAGGGAAAGGGAAGGAATCCCATCCCAAATCTTATTCTTTAGTGAGGGAAAGAAGAAAGACATGTCAAAACTTAAGAGTTCTCATTGTCATGAGTTGGGAAATTTTGCTACAAACTGTCCACTCAAGAAGTCCAAGAAGAAGTCATCAGGAGCAGTGGCAGGTGAGGCTTTGGCATCTCAATTAGAATTAGACTTTACTCTCATTACATGCATTGTGTCATCAATAAAGGTTAGTGTATGGTACCTTGACAGTGGAGCTTCATTCCACATGAATGGTGATAAGGAGGTGTTCAGTGAACTGGAGGAGAAGGATCTGCAGATGCATATTGAAATGGCTGATGATGGGAGGTATAGTGTTACTCGATTGGGCATGGTTACTTTTCATAGGGAGTAAGGTTCTCCTCTCACCTTGATAGATGTTATGTGTGTTTCAGCATTGAAGAAGACCTTAGTATCGGTCACCATGTTGGAGGATAGAGGCTATGATGTGGTCTATAGAAAAGTAAAGGAATTCCTTCAACACATAACCACGGATTAGGTAAAGAAGATAGGATTCAATTTAAGAATCTTTATAAGTTGGAGGTAGAGGATTGTCCTACCTTGATCATGAAAGTGGAAATGGTCCAGATCCGAGACGTTGGTTACTTGTGGCATAGGTGATTGGGTCACTTGCATCATGAGTCTTCGAAAATCATGCAACAGATCTCTACTAGTCTTCCCAAAGGTACGCTAGAGGAAGTTGATACATGCAAGGGGTTTAGTTTGGGAAAATACACTAAGCATTCCTTTGATGATAGAAATAGTCAAGCAGAGGAAATTCTAGAGTGATTCCATTTAAATGTGTGTGGACCATTCTCGACAGCATCCATGGCCAAACATAAGTAGTATGTTATATTTTTTGACAATTTTTATTGTAAATGATGCATCTTTTTCATGCAGAAGAAAGATCAAACTTTCAAAAAGTTTTGTGAATTTAAGGCATTGGTCAAGAATATTTTGGCAAGAAGGTTAATCTCTGAGGATTGATAATGGTGGTGAGTATGTCTTAAATGAGTTTAATAACTTCTATGCAATAGAACATATTAAATGAGATTTGAAAACACCGAATAAACCATAACAGAATATGGTGGCCAAGAGGAAGAATCAAAGAATTATAGGGGCAACACAGGTGATGTTGCATGATTAGGGCCTACCACTACACTTGTGGGCCGAGGCATGTAGCATAGCTATTTATTTATAGAAGAGAAGCCTGCATCAGATACTTGGAATGAAAACACCAGAGTAGGCTTTTTCTGGTAAGAGAGCATATGTTGGTCACTTCAATATTTTTGGGTCATTGATATATTCCCATGTGACCAAAGATGAATGGAAGAAGCTTGAGCCAACAATGAAGTTGGGAATGTTTTTGGGATACACTGATACAACTCATAACTATCAAATGTACTTTCCAACTAGAAGGATGCCAGTGGTTCACAGGGATGTAAAATTCGATGAGGAGAAGGCCATGCGAGTTTGCCTTGAGAGGGAGCTTCAACTAAATGAATTTGAGTATATTTTTTCTCCTAATGTTGAGGAGCCTCAGATTGATGTGGAGAAACCACATGTAAATGATCTAGGAGTGGAGACATCCACTTACGCAGATTCTTATAGAGATGGGAGAAAGCACACCAGAGAGGTTGACAGGTTATTTCATGGTGCATGGAAGAATGTGGGAGCACCCAAATCTTAGCGCATGTAGAGGAGGTAACTTGAGTGGTACACTGGATACATGCCTCTTATGAGTGGATGTGTTAAGACATAGCCATCTTCCTATGAGGAGGTTGTGCAACAACCAGTTTGGGTTGATTCCAAGGTGGAGGAGTATGACTCCATAGTTCATAACAATGTTTAGGATGTGGTCCTAAGACTGGAGGACAAGTTAGGGCTAAGCTCCTGATGGCTTTACAAGCTAAAACAAAGTACATATGGTATTGTGGCGAATCATAATACTAGGTTTCCAACTTGTGGCTTTTGATAGGTACAGGATATTGACTATGGTGAGACCTTTTCTCCTATTGAAAGGTACTCATCAATCAAATCTATATTGGCACTATAAATTTCGATGGGTTCGAAGATACATCACATGGATGTAAAGACACCTTACTTAATGGCATGATTGAGGAAGAAGTGTACATAGAACATATTGAAGGATTTGAGACCTTTGACTTTGGCTTGTATGTGTGCCAACTCAAGTGAGCATTGTATGGGATGAAGAAAATACCTCCTACTTGGTACACCAGGTTTGATAGCTACTTCACTAGATTGGGCTTCACTAAGAGTGAAGCACATGCGAACTTGTACCACATAGTGGTGGAAGGTAAATTGTTCATCATTGTGTTATATCTCGGTGATTTGATTTTGATAGGCTATGATCAACTAATCAAGTCTTGCAAGGAGGATCTTAAAAGAGACTTTGTGGTGAAGGACATGGGGCTCATGCATTACTTTCTAGGCATGGAATTATGGCAGGGTGATAGGGAACTGTTTGTATCTTTGGGAAAGTATGCCAACAACATACTCAGGAGGTTCCACATGGAGAGCAACAATCGTATGGAGACTCCTCTAACAAGTAATTGAAGGAAGGAGGATGCTACTTCAGGGGAAGTAATGGACTCTAATGTTTACAGGAAACTTGTGGGTTCACTCATGTTTTTGGTGAACACACAAATGGATATGTGCTATGCAATTAACCAACTTAGTGAAGCGATGGTTAGGCCTACCAAAATGTATTGGTAGGAGGCAAGGCATGTCTTGAGATACCTCAAGGGCACTACTCAGTATGGATTGTGGTACATATAGATAGAAAGAGTGAAGCTTCAGGGCTTCACTAATCCAAATTGGGCAGGGAGTCCATCTAATAGGAAGAGAACATCAAAGGGGATCTTTAATATTGGGTTAGTAGTTGTTTCTTGGTATAGTAGGAAACAAATATTGGTTGCACTGAGTTCGACAGAGGTAGAGTACATGGTTGCAAGTTGAACAAAATGTGAGGCCATCTAGATGAGGAAGATTTCAGTTGGTTTGTTTGGTTAGCAGATGGATCCAACTGTGATTTACTGCGATAATCAAAGTTGTATCAAACACTCTGAACATCCAATTTTTCATGATCAGTCCAAGAATATTGATATATGATATCATCATATTCGATATTGTGTATTGAGGCAGATTATGTTGTTGAAGTACATTCCCATGAAGGAGCAAGATGCAAACATTTTGACAAAGGAATTTTCAGGATGTAAATTTGAGTTTCAGAGAGACAGGATCGAGGTAGTTGATAATCCATTTCTTGTTGAGAGGGAGTGTTGAGAAACGAAAACAATAAATTCCAGTTTAATTTTTCCTTGAATTAAATTGTAAATTAAAATTGAATTCTCTTCTCATAGCAACTTGTAAATAGTTAATTAAATTTAATTACCTTAATTATCTTAGGAATTTTTAGTTGCAAGTATTTTTGTAGTCATGTATATGTTCTCCCTAAATTTTAGGAGTTCAAGATGAGTTTATTTGATTTGTAATTATATAACTCAGTTTGATTAAGTTATAGATAGTTAAACTAGTTCTGACTATTTGTGGAACTAGTAAAGATCTAGTAGTGAGTTGGTGCACTGGTGCATCCTTCGTGCTACTCCAGGTAACTGAATATTCCCTCATGAGAAACTCATGCATGTCAGTTCAAAGAAAGGTCCAGTTGAGACTAGATTGTGGGGATAGTGTACTGTCCATTGTATGATGATCCAAGTTGTACAAATCATGCATGAAATCATAGAAGGACCTAGGTTTGCATTGCATAGTTATGGAGGAAGGATTTCCAAATTAAATATTAGTTGATCCTCACAGGAATTGCGCAGTGAAATAGGGGCTTGGAAGGTAGTATAATTGTCTAAGTATTGACTAGAGCAGGCCCGTGAGGTAGAGAGTTGATCATACTTGTGAAGGAATTGTTCTAGTGAGAACAAGCTTTGTATTATCACCTAGATTTTAGATTAATGCAATAGATGATCAGGGTTTTGAGCAGTGGCTTCCCCCAAGGAAACAATTTTGTTTTGTCTTTTATTATATTCCTCTTGTCAATTATTATTTTCATCCATCTATTCATTTTTTCTAGTTAAAGAGTAGAGTAGATTCTTGTCTTGGGTTTTAGTACGTGAATCTACAGAAAAATCTACAACTAGTACTATCACAATGAAACTTTGCTTAAAGGGTTCTACCTATCAGAATCGAAATTGGTTTTGGACCATCAATTTAGTCTAATCACAGTCATTGTATATATTGAAAGAACATATTACGATAAACGATCATGTATGTTGCAATCTAATATGTTTTTTGTTCCATAATTTATATCAATATCAATTGTCATATTTGCAGCTATAGAAGTTCAATATTATTAGAAGAGCCGGAAAAACGACTCTATTTGTTGCAACATCTAATATAAAATATTTCACATGAAATGATAGAAGATAAAATGGGGCCCTTCCATCTTGGTAAATTTGAGTAAAGTTCTAGTCCTACGTGGTGACTGAAAGGAAAAGAACGAAGGTTTTTTATGTTCCAAGTGTCAAATGAAAGACATCAAAATAAGTCCACATTCAATTATAAATGAAGGAAATACATACATACCTACACACATATATAATTGTACATATCAGTTAAAAAATAGTGTAGAAATAGTTATGTATAAATGTATAATAGTTATAAAGCAAAGTTACAAGTTGTTTTCACATTTTCATAGTACAAAGATAACAAAAAAATTCATAATTTTTTAGAATTTCCATTGATTTTCTAGGTTATCAACTTGCAAGGAATTTTTAAGGCCCTAAATGATGATTTTTGGTAGCGAAAACCCATCATAACTATCCATACCATTTGTATGCAAGTGTTTGTAGCTTAAATGAAAGAGCTCAACGAGATATTTCTAATCACATATTACAATTCCGAGATAGAGTTTGTATCGGGAAGTTATGGCATAAATAACATGAGGGAAAAATTAGGTATCAATTTACTTCTAGGATGTGAAACTCTACAACCAGAGCTCAGATTGGCACACAAAAATAGAGAATAGAAATATCTTGGATGATAGGTCAAATCCATATAGGTGGGTTTGAAATTTGTACATACAATGTTTCTGGAAAGTACTAGAACGATGTTGTATTATAAGGGGTAAAATTCAGAAGAATTGGCCATAAATGCGAACCCATAAATTAGACTTTGGAAAAGAATTATCCAATAAAATTCCATTAAGGAGGATAATGAACCTATTAGCTCAGAGTTTCGATTTTGGCTAAAAAGATTCTCAATAAATTAAATGAGGTTTATTGGTGGCATTCTAGGGTTAAATTAACATGCAACTAAAAGCATGTCATGTGGACAGGAGTCCTAGATTTATGAGAAAATGAGGCGGATGCATAGGTCAAGCATAAAAACAAAAACTTGATGAATTCCAGACAAGATCTTACCAAAGTGATGGGATGGCCACGTTGTAATGATGTGGAAATTCTAAATGTTTTGTAATAAATTGTAAATATTTACGTTAGAGAGTGAGTTTTTTTTTAAATAAGTTGGAGGAGTTATTTTATATTTAAAAAGAAAAAGAAAAAAAATAGTTTTCAATTTCTTTATTTTGTAGTGAAGGTGAAATGATTCACACTTTGTGACTCTTGGTTGTCATACTCCGTTTATTTTGGAAATAATATAAAAAAGAGTGTTTGGGAAGAAGAGAGGAGAGGAGAAGCTCTATAGAGGGATAGAAGAGAGGAACTCATTGTTTCTCTCTGCAACTATAGTCCTTAGTTTGTAGACCCACGTGTACTTTCCAATTTGTGTCAATTGGAAGGTATTTCTTTGTGTGAGTGTAGTAAATGAACAAATATTTTGGACTGGAAGTTGTGTCTTTGATAAATGGTTCATATTGAATCAAATTCCTATGATTAACCAATTATATTTCTTCTTGTGAACTCATGGCTTCTGTTCATGTGCATTTGTTCATATGAAAAATAGTCATCTTGAGAACCTGTAGCTTGTTGGACTCATTTATGTTAAAAAAATTAAAACCTTGGAGCTTCAATTGTTGTGATAATATATTTGTGCTTCAGGATTCCTATTGTATCACCCTTAAAGTATATAGAATTAATGCGTTGTTATTATCTGGAATAATGATTCCCTTGTTTTTGTAGTGATTTGAGTGTTGTTACTAAGACAAAGTACCCTATTTTTAATTATGGCAAAAAACCCTCTTTGATTGTTTGTACGAGTAGAAAATTTAGCATTGCAAAACCCAGTGAAAATAGGAAAGTGGAATCTTTCCCTGTGTCAAGGAGAAACTTAGGTACATTGGGTGTAAATCTCAGAAAGAGCCGAAGTCATTTCATATTCCTTGAATCCGAAATATGAAATTTTAATGGGTGCTAAAAATTAATTTCATAGTGATTGATAAAAAGAAATTAAATTTTGGAAGAATTTGTTCCTACTGAAGTCCCCTTTTGCCCTACTTCCATATTTCCTAGTTGTGTGGGTGTTTTTATTGTTGGGAATTGAATGTGAAAAAGGGCCAAATCAAATATTATATGGGTATAAGCATGAAGGATTAAAACACAGGGACAAGTCCTTAAATGAGTGTGTCAAAACATTATCATATGGGCAACATTATTTGTTAAGTTGAAGTGTACATAATTGGATTTATCAAAATGAGGTGAGATTCCTAAGGGAGGTTGAAAGAAAAGTATCTCATGTTATTTATCATAATAAATTCATATTCTTAGATTGAATGCATAGGTTAAATGTGTCCTGAAATATTATGGAATTGGATATAAATTAAGAGTTATGTGTGGAGTAGATTGTGGATATTGAACTTGGGGTGACCTGGCTTCCATCAGGTGGTATCGAAGCCTAAACACTCTATGAAGATGATATTTAAACAACCTAACGAGCAATCAAATTTTTGGAGATGAAATTCAGAGCATGGAGAAGAATCAGAGTCGATAAATCTAATTGAGTGACTGCATAATGGAAATATGAAAGAAAGGAAGTCAGTAAAGTTAAAAGTTTGTAGCAGAAGCATGCAGAAGAATTAGATTTGAAAATATGATTAAGGTAATCACTTTGTTTTAATTATTATTTAATTTGAATATTAATTATTTCATGATAGAAATATGAAGAAGATAATGTGTGGAAGAAAATCTACCTTGGGAGGAAGTAGATTAGGTTTGTTTTTAAGGGAGATATGAAAGAAGAGTGTTCTAAGTTGAAGGACAATAGAATACTGCAACATTGAAGGTACATCCAACTGATAAGACTACAATATCATTGATGCATGTTAAATAGAGATTTTGAAAGTAATTTAATGGTATTTTCTTAATTATTTGTTGATTACAAGTAACAGTGTTGATGTTTATCATTTATGACTACTACCAAGAACATAGAGAGTTCTTGATGATGATGGGAAGGAACCTTTCAATAGAGAAGGAGGAAAAGTAAAGTTATCAGAGGATGGTGAGTAAATTACAAGTAGAAGAAAAAAAAGTACAGAGTGCTCAGATTAAGATTCTAGGGGAAGGAGCCAGTAAAAATACTAGGAGAATACTAGGCATGGAAGAGCTTAGTATGTTATTTAAAAATATGTTGATGGAGTCACTTGTTGTTGTGTATTGATTGTAGTTCATAGTGAGCACGAAAAATCTCATTGAAGGAGTATATTTGTCACTATTAGAGGAATAGTAAAGATTCAAAGAGAAGCCATAGTATATCATGTGACGATAAACTTGATAGAGAAGTAGTTGAAATTAAATTATAACTAAAGATGATGAGGGGATTGATATAGAAATATGAGGAAGACCAATGATACAAATGGAGTCTATAGAAGAGAGAAAAATGGAATTTATTTCCAATGAATTTGTGACTCAAGGAGTTTGAACATAAGGTAAATGCTTAGTTGGAGGAAAATATCAAAGGAGTTGAGTTGCAGCAAAGGAAAATTGTTGAAGAATAAGTTCTTTGTGAACTTAAACAAGGAGTAAAATTTGAAGAAATATAGAAGGATAATGTTGAAATGAGGCTTTATGAAATTATCATGGGCCATTTGGAAAATAACTATCAGCATGAAGAAAATGTTGATGAGAGAGTAGTTGCAAGTCTCACAAGCCTTGTGGACAATCAACATATGATAGTTGGGATGTTAATCGAGGATAGAAACCATGATGATTTCGATTTTAAAAATTGGTGTATGAATTCCAAAGTTGTTGTATATGAAGGACAAAGCATTGATTTTGTTCTGTGCAGATAGGAAGAACAATCACTAACTATTATTATACAGGTTGAAGGGAAGACAAAGGATAGTCAAGATGAAGACTATGTGCCATGGGAAAATGCAACCATGGAAGAAAAGCCTAAGTTTGATTAACACATGTGTGTGGATATTAATGATGAATCTAGTACAATTAAGAAATCACGATCCAACATTGATGAATATTTGATGGGAAACTTGGAAGCTTTAGTGCTGCATAAAGGAGAGATGATGGAAGCAACAAGGGAGACTTAAAAGTCATATATTTTTTAAAATTATAATTTGTTTATGTATGGATATAATGAATATGTACAGGAAACAATGGAATGGGTTGGAACTAATTCAATTAATTAAGTATAAGAACCATTGGTAGAGGAATCGCAAGATTGCAAATGAGCAACCATGGAAAACATTGCAGAAAATTTAATATTTTTAAAAAAATGATTGAACAATCTAAGGACACAAAGTATAGTTAATTGCAACAGTCTAAGGGATGAAAAGGAAGAGTTTTCTATGGAAAAAATGCAACAATAAATATACAACAGTGATTATTAGTTCCAACATAAAATGCAAAGGATGACGAAAGAAGTTTTACGCCATTTTTTCCTTTATGTGTCAGACTTGGAGGACAACAATGAATTTCAAGGAGGAAATAGCGGCTTGTCCCAGTGAAAGGATATGTTGGATCTTGAAATAGAGATAATAAGGAAGCTAATGTTGAAGAATACTCAGCAAAAGAGGTATGTAGATCAGAAGAGAATAAAGCACAACATACTGTAGATGGTGGAGAAATGTTTCATTAAAAAGTAGGATGAAGAATATAGTTGGAGAAAACAATAGAGAAGTGACATGACAATGGGAAGGACCAACTACAATATAAATTTTGGGATCCAGGAAGATTCGCTTCATCATAAAATGATAAGGATACAATGAATATTTATAACCTTGGGAGTCTGATGCAGGTTCATAGGTCGAGAAGAAAAAAGAATTGACAAAGTCTAGAGAAAAGCTTACCAATGTGATGTGATGGTGACATGGTAATGCTAGGGGGGAATTTTAGATAGCCTATAGCAAATTTTAAATATTTACATTAGGGAGTGAGTTTGTTTTTAGAATAAGTTGGGGGAGTTATTTTATTTTAAAATAAAAATAATAATAAAAAATTAGTTTCCCTTATTTTTGTGGAGAAGGCGAAATGATTCACACTTTGTGGCTCTTGGTTATCATAATCTATTCCTTTTGGGAAATAATAATAAAACCAATGTTTTGGAGGAAGAGAGGAGAGGATATTATCCAAAGAGATGATAAGAGAGAAGGAGATAAGAGACAAACTCATTGTTTCTATGTGAAACTATATTCCTAAGCTTGTAGACCCACATGTACTTTCCAACTTGTGTGAACTGAAAGGTATTACTCTGTGTGAGTGGCATAAATGAATAAAAATTTTAGAATGTAATTTGTGTGCTCGCTAAATGGTTGTGATTGAATTAAATTACTATAATTAACTAATTTTATTTCTACTTGTGAGCTCATGGTATGTACTCCTATTCATTTTCTCATTTGAATACTGGTCATTTTGAGAACCGGTAGCTTACTAGACCAACTTACGTTAAAAAATCTAAACCCTCTAGCTTCAATCATTTTGATAATCTATTTGTCTTCCGGGATTCATATTTTATAATTATTAATGTATATAAAAGGAATGTGTTTTTGTGTTCTAGAATAGTGATTACGTGGTATTTACAACGATTTGAGTGTCATTACAAAGACATAGTACCCTATTTGGAATTCTGATTAAGAAAAAAAAATAAAAAAAAAACCTCATTGAATGTTTGAATAATTGGAAACTTTAGCATTGCAAACCCTAGTGAAGAAAGGCAAGTTAAATCATTCCCTGTGTGAAGGACCAAGTTAGGGACATTGAGAGTCGATCTAGGAAATAGTCAAGGTCATTTCATCTTTCCTGAAATCTTATTTCAAAATTTTAATGTGCACTATGAAATAATTTCATAGCGAAGGAATAGTAAATTGGAAAACGACAGTATGAAATAATTTCATAGTGAGTCAAAAAAAAAAAATCAAATTTGGAAAGAATATGTTCTGACTGAAATCCCCTGTAGGCCTACTTCCATATTGCCCAGTTGTGTGTGTATTTTTATTGTTGAGTGTTGAATGTGGCAAAGGGATGAACCCATTGTTATATGGATATAAGCATGAACGATTAAAACATTGGGACAAGAACTTAAATGAGTCTGTCAAAGTGTATTATATTGAAAACATTATTTTTAAGTTGAAGCGTATGTAATTTGATTTCTAAAATGAGTTTGGATTCTTGAGGCAAGTTGAGAGAAAAGCTATCATGGAATTTATCATAATAAATTCATATTCTTATATTGAACACATAGGTTAAATGTTTCCTCAAATATTGTCGAATTTGATGTAAATTAAGAGTTAGGTGTGGATTATATTGGGGGTAATGGGGCCGAGGTGAACTGGCTTCCATCAACATAGGTCATAGGTATGAATATGGCCATGGATAATGCTGGGATAGATTCACATGGAATAGAAGTTGTAGATTATAGTATAGGGACTTAGAGGAGATAACAAAGAGTCTCAAAATGGAGTTTCTCATCTATAAGGCTAATACTGAAAGCTTGGTTAAGGAACAACAACAAATTAATACTCAAATCATACTGATCTTAAATATTTTATATTGGAGAATGGAAAGGAAATATGATTCAAGTTAGGTAGAGGAACATAATTCACAATTTATGAGAGAGGATGTTGGAAGTTCAAGGTATTCTAGGAGTGCTAGTGGGCATCAAAATCACTCACCAAGATATTTAGCTAAGAGATATTATGTTTCTACACAATTTAGGAGTACTCTAAGAATATCACTAGTTAAACAATAAAGAAGGAATCATATCTTGGATATCCTACAAGGACATCTTAGGAATATTAAGCCTCATACATTTGATAGTGAGCATAAGAAGGGAGAGGAAGTTGAAGCTTAGTTTATGGAGATAAGAAAGTACCTTTAAATTTGCAATTTCTCATTGAAATTATAGGTTAAAATTACAATTTCCCACTTGCAAATAAAATAAATTTTGTGGTGGAGAAAGATCAAGGAAGTTAAATGCATGGATGAGAAAAATTATGATGGAGGTAGTTTAAAAGTTAATTTCAAAATAAATATTTTTGAGAACATTACTATGGAAAGAAAACCCACAAGTTCTTTGAAGTATAGCTAGGTAGAATGAAAATGGAGGAATATGTATTAAAAACCAATGAGTTACTGAGCTATATTAGTTTTGTAAAGGATAAAAATATAGAAAAAAAAATTAGATGGGTTACCATTATTATATGTGACAAAAATAAATTTGACTATCCCAAAAATTTGGAGAGCCCTTCTAGAAGGAAAAGTACCTTTATGAAAACAGTAAAAAATTTCCATCCTTCTAAAAACATTTAGATGGAAAGAATAGGGTCAAAGGATGGCATGAAGAGGGTGAAAGTGGAGCAGAGGAACAACAATATAAACCTTAACTATTCAAGAGAGATTCCCAAGGAAATAAACAAACTCGTCTAGCCAAAATTGGACCAAGGGGAGTCGATTCATTTGGGAAAAGATCAAATTTTCAAACCATTAGGTGTTGTATTTGTGAAGGAGAAGACATATACAATGACTATCCTCACAAAGAAGGCAGAGTGGTGATGATACACCATATTCTAGGAATTGATACATTGAAGGAGATGGGTAGAAGCATTTCTACGATTCATGACATATTGGAAAATAAACAAGTTGAACACTCACTAACATAATTAAAGATGAAGGAAAGATAATTAACCATGCCATTTCTATTTTAATTGATTCTATAACTAGTGATATTTATATTGATTCTAAACTTATTGAAATATTTAATTTAAATAAGAAAAAATCATGGCAAGGCTTAGTTGATTCAATTATCTTTAGGGGCTAATGGAAGGATAATTGAACTAGTGAAGGAATGTAAAGTTTAAATGAATGGGTTGAATTTAATTTCATAATTAAACATCGTACAATTGGTCTAATATGATTGTGTAATATGTCTGAATTTGTTAGAGAAGAACCATGATATACCATATTGTTATAATAACGCGTTCACTTAACTTCGTGAAGAAGAGACGAGAAGACAAGTGTTAGGGATTCCAAGGCTACTTTTTATCATGGTGATGTCAATGATATGAATGGAAAGTGGCATCCAACCATGGTGTTCATCCACCCATGGTATTGTAAGTGGCATCCATCCATGATATTCATCCACCGATGGTATTTATCCACCCATTGAATTTACCCATGGTATTGTAAGTGGCATTCAACCATGGTATTCACTCACTCATGTTATTGTAAGTGGCATCCATCCATGGTATTCATTCACTCATAGTATTTACCCCTGGTATTGTAAGTGAAACCCACCCATGGTATTCACTTATCCATAGGTAAATTCCATGGGTGTATTCCATTTACAATGCCATGGGTAGGTACCCTGGGTGAATGAATACCATAGGCAGCTTACACTTACAATACCATGGGTAAATTATATGGGTAGATAAATACCATGGTTGGATGATATGATGGGTGGATACCACTTACAATACTATGGGTAAATACCATGGGAAAATGAATACCATGGGTGGATTCGACTTACAATACCATGGGTAAACTCCATGGGTGGATGAATACCATGGGGGGGTGTCACTCGATGGGTAAATGATCTATAAATGAGATCTTAAATCAATATTAAGGTATTACAGACTCATGTGCAGGAATTCCTATATCATTTAGTGCAATGGCTTGAAAATATTGCGAATAATATAGACAATGAGGAATTAGAAAACATAGTAGTCACACATCAACACAAGACCCCCCTGGCTACATCTCCTAGTCCAAGCTTTCAGTGTCGACCTCTATATTATGCCTTCGAGAACAAATTTTATAGGTGTGAGCTCAATCAGAGCCATAACACAACAACAATGATATTACACAGGGATTTCACCCGAAAACCTCGAGTTTAAAGAGTACACAGACTCTCCCTCTTAGTGCCTCTGATCAACTGTTCGTAGTTGCAATTTCTCTCACTCTCTGTCTCTAAGCATCTGCTTCTCTCCCTCTGTCTCTGTCTTTGCCATTGTGTGGTTTTTTAAGCTTCTCGACCCTGACCATTCACCTTCCTTTTCAGGCTCTCTGCCTGTCGACCTTTGTCCCTTCATCTCCCTGCTAAGAGTTAAACAATCGTTGAAAAATTCTTAAGGCACAGAGGCAGTCGTTCACAAACAGAAAGATCTTGGGTATGGGTGAGAATCCCTTGAAATTACACTTCTCTATTTTCACAGAGAAATACCGATAAAACAATAAAAACATAGGAAATCTCGACCAAAACGCCAAAGCTGGACTTCAAATGATATAAAGTCCACCGCATAATCCTTTTGGGTCCATGCTTGATCGCTATCGCAAGTCCACCATTGATCCATGATCTCCCAATCCAATGGCTGACAGCCATTTCAGGTGCCCTATGTGCAAGGAGATTACCCACCTGAAAAAGTGGTTTTCTCTCTCTTGCAGCGTGCTATGTGTTAGCCTCCTGCTGCAGTAGGTTACTCATTTTTCATGATTGACATTTTTACATGCCAAATATGTCATACTTTGCATGCTGCAATGTTCCATATTTTCTACAGAGGCCAAGGAAGGATGCCATGAGAGAGTGTGAGCCTAAGTGCCACTGCTATGTTCCAATTTTGATGTGATATACCATTTTTTGAAGAATTTTCAGTTAAAGGGAGGTCCAAACAGCTTAATCTTGGCAGATTCTTAGACAAGTAGAGAAGCAAGGGTGCTCAACAGCTTAATCTAAGCCCCTGGATGAAATAAGTGTAGATGTAGATAGGAGGGCAGTCAAAAGAAAAAAGGATAGTCAAGGTCTACAAGTCTAAGTGCACCCAAACCAAAAAGAAGAAAAAATTCTACGTAAGTAGGCTGGGTAGGTAGTTTTGCGGTTGCAGAATGTTGATTTGTAATCAATTTCATGTTTTCAAGTGTCATATCTATTTAGGTCACAATTATCAGGCAGTTTTCATATGGAGGAGCTCAAACGAGGCATGACTAACTTCCCCCTTCTTCCTTATTCCCTAAATCACTCACTAAATTCCCTGAAGAGGTCAAGATCTGCTTGATACCTCTTAGTTTCATCATTTTCCATACCATTTGCCTTGGTAAAGATCTTCTTTACTCAAGGAGAGTTCATACTTCCTTTATGAATCATTTTCCCCCTAATAGCCTAAGATTCATGTACTTAGCGCTTTCTTATCACTTGTCATATTAACTACTAATTTTACTATGTAGCTCCCTATCTATCTCCCCTCCCCCTACTAAAACTATGTTAATAACTCCCCTATATACTTATCCCCTCCCCTTGGTTGAAAAATAACCATAAAGTAACACTTAGGAATTGCGAAGTTTATCTGAAACTTAGCAAGAACCCTCATCTTGCCTTTCTAAACATCTTCCAATGCATTAGGACTCATTCCTATGCATAAAATCCCTCTTTTAGACCTTGATTCCACCTTCCTAAGGCATAAAAGCCCCTTATAATGCTTTCGGACCCCTTCCTTCAAAACCCGTGTTCCGCCCCTATCCTAAAGTCCCACATTCAAATATTTAAACCCCGCACGTTTAACCCCAAAACACACTTTTCTAAAGTTTTTTTCCCCCATCGAATTAAAAAATTAAAATAATGGTGCGCGGGCCCCGTCCTTATCCCTCTACCACCTTACCTATCCCATCGGCTGTCAGATCTAACGCGACCGAGATCTACGGTGGGCGGGTCTTTTTCTGCCCCGATATGCTGAGGGTTAGCGTCCGGGAGATGGGCGGTTTTCCCGTCGTACTCCTGCCACGCGTCGCCCTCCTGGCTGTGGCGGAGGTCCCCTCGCCAATACAGCCCAAGCGCAAAAGCGGTGCACCTGAAACCGGAAATCGCCCTCCCCTGTGTGACGTCAACACCATGTCACACCGCCATCTCACCCCTATCCTCCCTACGCCCTGCCACCATGTCCCTGCCACGTCATCACCCTGCCGTACTACCACGTCACCCCGCTAACGTCACACTGCTCACATCGCCGCCGTACTAGGGGGTCCCACTACTGACGTCATGCTGACGTCACCTACCGTACCACTGATGTCATCCGCCAAAAAAGCACGCAAGTGCGAAATCGAGGCTTCGGAGGGCCAGAATAGAATTCTGAGGCAGTTTTCGATGCCCGATTAGGGAAATAGGCCAAAATGGGGAATCTTTATTTTTTAGCAGTTGGTTTTGCCTCGAAAGGGCAGAAAAGGGGCGATTTAATAGTTTTTAGCATATCAGAGAAAAGAAGAAGCCCAGATTCAATCAAAGTGTATCAGTGAAGCGGCAGAGAGTATCAGTGTTGCGGCAAGTGTATCAGTGGAGATTTTTTCAGTGCTCAAAGCAGATAAGCAATAAAGAGCCCTCCAGCAAAGTCAAAGAAGCAGTTAAGGCCATTTAAAGGCTCTCAAATCACAGTTACTGCACATCAAAGTGAAATAAGATCAATGGACCAAAGCTCAAAGCACAATTATTGCAGAAGCACCGCATCAAGCCACCAAGGACACCATATTAACTCATTTTGATCCAGCTGCTTCTGGCACAGCTCAATAGATATTTACTTGCATTTAATTTCAACATAAGTTTAGATTTAAAAAGCTTTTTCCCACAGACCTATTTAGGTCGGCTGTAATAAATACTTTTAGATATTTTGCCTATATAAACATCCCTGAAACATGTAACAGGGGTTGGTTGGTTGGTTGTTATTGGTTGTTGGTTGTTTGATGCAATCCAAGAGAGACTCACTCTGTATCTGACATGTTTTTTATAATCAAAGACTGTTGAAAGCTTGGACAATGGACTGTTTGTTGTGTTTAATGGTTGAAGAGTGACTGTGAAATTCTTGTGCTATTACATGACTCAATAAATGCTTCTTACCTCTGTTTTACATTCATAAATCACCATCTAAACAGCAGAAAGAAAGATTAGTTTAGAACTTGTTTAACTACACTCTATGCTCAATTTCTGCTGTTTCTTTATATTTTCATCTGTTTTAGGCATAAATATGGATTCCACATGGCTCATATTTGCCCTAATTCACCCTTGTATGACAGTTATCCAGGGATCCTTAACTACCCCTAGATAGAGCTCATTTTCCTTCCCTCTGTTAAGCTGAGTGAAAGATTCTTGATTGCCTCTCACTCCTTAGCTTTCATTCCATCTCTTTTAGCTTGAAGGTTATTTCATGTGCAGCTACCCTGCTCCATATTCCTCTTGTGACCAAGAAAACGCACCAGCAATCTTACTCCACGAGTCCATGCACAATGGTTTGAAACTTATCACTTAATGCATTGCCTCTTTACTTGGAAGCATCCTCCTTCCACCCAAACATCGCCCAAACACAAACAAAACCCCTTTAACCCAATAACTAGCCTAAAATCATCATCAACAAAGCTAAATCATTAAGAGAGAGCCCTCTCTGATTGCAGGTGGGCTAGAACCTGCAATCCAAAGATTGGTTTGTGGTTACCTCGGTCGTATCCCTTCAGGAGCTTAGGGACAACCTGAGTGTTAACATAATGGTGACCATACTGGGGACATCCTCAAATAATCTCACAAATCCAGTCCGAAGCTCCGCTGAGGAAGAAACTAACCTTTAAAAAGTTTCTGTTTAACCTATATTGTCAGAAAAATCCCCAAAAAACAAGCTTGAAGCTGGATCCCAAAAAACATTCACGTTATACAAGGTCAAATCCAGACCCAAATCCCCCAGCTGCTTTTGAAAATACCAATATAATCCCTAAGATCCTTAGAAAACAAGAGCAGCCAGAAGATTTTGCTGATACCTTTCCTGAAACAGTTCAGCCAAGCTGTGTTCCAATCCCTGTCAAAGTTTTATTTCATTCAAACCCTACTTCCCCTTGTTCTTCATCCACTTCTCCAAACACCTCTTCCACACCTCCTTTCTATGCACATACCACCACTACTGCTCCTATTATCCCTGTTGTTCCAGTTCTTCCACTTATCCCTGTTAATATGGCTAACAGATATGCACCTTTACAGCTGCCTGCAAATCCCGGGGCTATGCCTCAGGATTACCAGACTAAAATAACTTATTTTGATGGCACAAATGCCTGCACAGCCCTTCAGCATAGAAAGAAAATGCAGGATTACTTTGAGAGCTATGAGATTGACGATGATAGTGTGAGAATGAAGATTTTTGTCCAAACTTTGGCAGGTGATGTCAGGACTTGGTTTAGAGCACTCCCAGCCAATTCCATAGCAAACCTAGAAGCCTTATACCAATCATTTATCAACAGATTGGAGAAAAAGAAAGACTCCTTGCACATACTATCTGAATATCACACCATCAAAAGAGGTCCTCAGGAGACTGTCTTGGACTATTGTGCACGATTTAATAATATTTATAATGCAATACCACAGAACTTAAGACCTCCACCTGATCTTTCTTTGTACAAATTCCCTGATGATTTCGATGCTAAAATGGCGTATCAGTTACGGGAAAGATCCCCTCAAAGCCTTGCAGAGATGCAAAATGTTGTTGTAAGTGTGGAGGCAAACCTAATTGCCAAAAGAAATAGAGCCCGAACCGAGAGAAGAACCACCTTCAAGGAAGAACCCTCAGCCTTAGACCAGAAGCTAGATGCTATTATCAATGGCATGCATAGGCTAGGAGATAGAGTAGAGAGTGTTGAGAGGAAATCATCATGGGAAGGACAACAGCCAAATACCGTAAGGAACCAAAATTTTAGAAAGAATCAAAACCCAAACGCTGGAAGGGCTAGTCCCGACCTTGATATTAGACCTCCTTTCCAAGAAAACTACAGAGAAGCATCCACATCCAGTGAGCCAATAGAGGAGACTCACATGAACTTGATAGATTCAAAAAATGAACAAAAAAATTTTCTGACTCAAGAAGACCAAGACTATCATGATGTAAATCAATTTCAGACTTAAGTCTGGAGAGTCTTTTGATTTTAAACAGGGCTATGATTCTACTGTGTATGAGGTCCACAAACAATATAAGCTGAGAACAAGAACCATTGATATCCCTACACCTAGCAAAACAAAAGAGAGCAAACAGCCCAACAAGATTGAAGGAAAGGTTGTCATAACAGAACCAGCTGATATAACTATCCCAAACCCGCACCAAGTGACTGTAGAGGACATAACAGACATACAACCTCCTATTGATCAGCCTCTACCTCCTTCTTCCTCAAAAGAAGATGTGAACAACACTCCTAAAAATATTTCCAAAACATAAATACCACAAACTGTCATTCACCACAACGCAAATAATCAAAAGGAAAACACAGAAAATACTCTTGAAAGGGAGAAATCTGCTACTGCTAATGCAAAGAATCCATTGGAGAAACCATTTAATTTAGAAGAAGAGATTGGAAAACTTAAGATATCCATCCCCCTCTCAGAACTTGCCAAGCATGATGTTTATAGGCAACAAATTCAAAGGTCTCTTCAACTGCCAGAGGTCAGGGATGATGTAAATGTTTTAGATGACACCCCTGAGCTGCTGTTTGGTCCAGAAGTTAATGGAAAATCAACATATGGATCAGTTCCACCCTTTTATGTCAGTTTGCACATACATGACAAAATCTTACATAATGCTATGTTTGACTCAAGTGCCTCACACAATCTTCTGCCCAAAGCTGTAATGGAAAAGTTAAACCTTGATATAACAAGACCCTATAAAGATCTATACTCCTTTGAATCAAGTCAAGTCAAGTGTTTAGGCTTCATCAAAGACCTTTGTGTGTCTTTAGTCCAATTTCCCAACAAGACAATCCTAATGGACGTAGTAGTTGCTGACATTCCAACAAAATATGGCATGCTCCTATCAAGATCATGGGGAGAAAAATTCCAAGGATCCCTCCAACTTGACCTCTCTTATGCTACTATATCTATCTTTGGGCAACCAAAGAGGCTGTATAGAGAAACACTGATGAAGTATGTGGTAAGTAGTGAGGAAAAGCCCCAAAATTTTCCAATTTACTCAATCCATTCTGATATGGATTCTTTTATTTTGTTCAATGATGACACCAATCCTCTAACTAATGAGAAGCCTTTGGCTTTAGAGCTAGAGACATGTATAAATGAGGAATCGGTTACCCAAACCCATGAAACTGTCACTACAATCAAGGTAACCGTCAAACAAGGAGAACTTCCCCAAACAGAAATTTTAAATATGTCCAATCATAAAATGACTAAAACTCTTAATATAAACCACAAGCAAGAAATCACATGGTATTTAGAGTTTGATGGCTCTGTCAACAAGTTAGGAGCAGGGGCAGGTGTATGGATTCACAATAGACATGATAATCATGCAGAAGGCCATGCCTACAGATTAAATTTCAAATGTACCAACAACATGGCAGAGTATGAGGCTCTTCTCGTAGGCCTTAAACTGCTCAAACCTCTAGGAGCTGCAAAAGTGTCCATTCTAGGTGACTCCAATTTAATCATACAACAAATGAAAGGTAACTTTGTTACCAATGACACTAGAATGAGGGCCTATAGGACTGCTGCCACAGAAATACTTAATTCCTTCACTGAATCCAAGCTTGCCAAGCTTTCAAGAAATCATAATATTCATGCACACAGCCTAGCCACTTTTGCTAGTACATGCAAGCTTCCCTTTGAGCCAAATCACCATTTCACTGCTGAGATAAAACATAGCCCTGCTGTCCCTAACAATATTAAAGATTGGCAAGTGTTTGAAAATGATGCCCAGATTAACAATTTCCTCACTCTTGAGGGAGAGTTTTCAAATTTAAACATTGACATAGATGCCATGAACGATTCCCAACAGCAAACAAATGAAAATCAGCAGGCTGTAATAGCAGCAACAGTAAAACAAATCCTTAACCCAACTGTTTTTGACAATGCAAACATAGAATAACTGAAACAAATGCATTTAGATGAAACAACCAAAGCAGAGGCTGAGTTCATTGATTTAAAAGATAACTTTCTGCCTGTTGGCCTAACTCCATTAGAAGACATGTTTGATGCAAATGATATCCCCAAAAAGCCAAAAATGGAGCCTTTAAATGCTGCTATAGAAGAACACAACATAGGGACAGCAAAAAAACCCAAAATGGTTAAATTGTCTAAAAATCTGCCTCCTGACCAAAAACCAAAGTATGTGGATTTGTTCAAAGAGTTTCAATATGTATTTGCTTGGAGTTATGAGGACTTGAAGTCCTATGACACCTCAGTGATTCAACATACCATTCCCTTAAAGCCAAATCAAAAACCATTCAAGTAGAAACTTAGAAGAATCAATCCTATGCTTCTTCCCCTCATTGAGAAGGAAGTGAAGAAAATGTTTGAGGCAGGTATCATAGCACCCATCAGATTTTCTGAATGGGTATCCAATCTGGTTCCCACAAGGAAAAAATCAGGTGAGATCAGACTGTGTGTGGACCTAAGAAACTTAAACCAAGTCTCTCTAAAAGACCACTATCCTTTCCCCAAAATGGATCATATCCTACAAAGAGTAGTGGGGTCATCTAGAATCTCTCTACTAGATGGATTTTCAGGTTTCAATCAAATACTTGTTCACCTGGATGACCAAGACAAGACAGCCTTTACCACACCATGGGGAACATTTAAGTATGTTAAAATGCCTTTCGGGCTAAAGAACGCTGGTGCAACCTTTCAAAGGGCAATGGACATTGCATTTTCCAAGGAAATCCATGAATTCTTGGTTGTCTATCTTGATGACTTAACCCCTTTCTCCAAATCTGATCAAGAACACCTCAAACACTTAAGGCAAATCTTCATGACATGTAGGAAATATGGAATTTCCTTGAACCCCAAGAAGTCCTTGTTTGGCCTTGAGGAAGGTAAGTTGCTAGGCCACATTATTTCAAAAGACGGTATCAGAATTGATCCGGAAAGGATCCAAGCCATCCTCCAAATCCCATATCCAAGAAACATGAAAGAGTTGCAAGCATTCCTTGGAAAGATCAATTTCCTAAGGAGATTCATCCCAAATTTAGCCGAACTGATAAGATTGTTAAGCAACATGCTAAAAAAGGATGCCAAGGTAAGATGGTCTCTTGAAACCAAGCAAGCTTTTGAGAGTATCAAACTTGCCTTGACTCAAACCCCTGTCCTCACAAGACCACAATTTGATAAGGATTTTATCATCTTTTCCTTTGCTTCAGATCACACGATAGCTGCTGTCCTTCTGCAAAACGATGATCAAGGAAATGAAAAGCCAATTGCATTTTTTAGCTGAGACTTAAGAGATGCACCGTTGAAATACCAAATCATGGAGAAGTAGGCCTATGCCCTTGTCAAGGCTATAAAAGACTTCAGATTCTATATTTTATACTCACATGTGATTGCTTATGTCCCAAACTCTGTTGTAAAAGACATATTAACTCAAGAAGGACTAGAAGGCAGAAGAGGCAAGTGGATTGCCAGCATTCTTGAATATGACATTGAGATAAAACCCACCAAGTTGATAAAGGGACAAGGTCTGGACAAACTGTTGTCTGAAACAAACCTTCAAGCCTTAGACATTAATCAACTGGACAATCAAAAGGAGCTGGCGACTCCACAGATCAGTGAAACCTTTTTACAATCCCCATGGTATGTTGATATTTGTTATGTATTGTTACACCTATGTGCTCCCCCAGGATTGTCCAGAACCAAAAAAAGATTTCTGAAGATGAAAGCATCAAAGTTTTGTGTCTTAGATGGTGCCCTATTTTGGAAAAATCATGAAGGAATTTTGCTGAACTATTTAACCATAAATGAAACCAACAACATCATGAAAGAGCTCCATGCAGGGGACTGTGGAGGGAATCGATATTAGAAGTCCACTGCTGACAAGATTTTAAGGGCTGGTTATTATTGGCCCTCTCTATTTGTAGATGTCAAAAAAATTGTTGTTTCATGTCACAAATGCCAAAACTTTGAAGGAAAAAGAAAATTACTGCCTTTGCCCCTTAAGCCCATCTCAACCGAAAAGCCTTTTCAGCAATGGGGTCTTGACTTCATTGGTGAAATCCATCCCTCTTCTTCAGGCCAACACAAGTGGATTTTAACAGCCACCGACTATTTCACCAAGTGGATTGAAGCCATCCCATGTAGGCAAGCTAATGACTCCACTATTATCCAATTCCTTGAGGGAAATATCCTTTCCAGATTTGGCTGTCCTAAGAAGATCATCACTGACAATGCTGTTGCCTTCAAATCCAAAAATATGATCAACTTCTGCCATAAATTTCACATTACCTTGGGCCACTCTACAGCCTACTACCCTCAAGGTAATGGCTTGGCCGAATCATCCAATAAAATCCTCATCAAGATCATAAATAAAGTGCTGGAATAAAACAAAACGAACTGGCATAGGAAGCTCACAAATGTCCTGTGGGCAGATAGACTTTCAACCAAAAGATCCATTGGGATGAGCCCTTATGAGCTAGTATATGGCATGGAAGCCCGATTTCCTTCATCTTTTGGCATTCCTACTATCAAATTGTTACAGGAGATTCAGGCTGAACCAAAATGACATTCAAAGAAGAATTAATCAGACCATTCAGCTCCAGCAGACCAGAGAGCAAGTGTATGATAGAGCTCAAAATTTGCAAGAGAAACTCAAAAGGATGTTTGATAAGAAAGCTAAGGCTGAGGATTTCTGTGTTGGCAGCAAAGTTCTAAGGTGGGACTCACGAAGAGAAGACAAGGGTAGACATGCAAAATTTGATTTTCTCCGGAAAGTTCCATTCATTATCAGGGTTGTGCAAGGCAATAACACATATTTCCTCAAATCTGTAGATGGCAGCACAACTAAAGAGGGCCCTGTAAATGGCCGAATGTGAAAGCATTATCATGATCCCTTTTGTTGAAGATCTCCCAGCAATATTATATTTGTACATAAATGTTTGTATATATTAGCACTTTGTTTTATTTTTTTTGTAACAGTCCGAATGATAGAGCACGCAGAAGAGAGCAGGCAGTGCTTCACAGTTCACAGGAAATTCAGTTGACTGAAAGTGCTATTCTCAGTCCAAAGTTTCAATCTACAACAACAGTAGAAGATCAAGGCAGTCTGACCTGCTGTTCTTGACTTTTCACAAGGAAAAGTCATCCCCAAGTGGAGCCACTGTTAGCCTCCTGCTGCAGCAGGTTACTCATCTTTCATAATTGACATTTTTACATGCCAAATATGTCATACTTTGCATGCTGCAATGTTCCATATTTGCTACAGAGGCCAAGGAAGGATGCCATGAGAGTGTGCTAGTCTAAGTGCCACTGCTATGTTCCAATTTTGATGTGCTATTCCATTTTTTGAAGAATGTTCAGTTAAAGGGAGGTCCAAACAGCTTAATCTTGGTCTCCCTAGGTTTCAATTTCCTATTGTAGAATATAGAGAATCATTATCTGTCCAAACAGCTTAATCTTGGCAGATTCTTAGACAGGTAGAGAAGCAAGGGTGCTCAACAACTTAATCTAAGCCCCTGGATGAAATAAGTGTATATGTAGATAGGAGGGCAGTCAAAAGAAAAAAGGATAGTCAGGGTCTGCAAGTCTAAGTGCACCCAAACCAAAAAGAAGAAAAAATGCTAGGTAAGTAGGCTGGGTAGGTAGTTTTGAGGTTGCAGAATGTTGATTTGTAATCAATTTCATGTTTTCAAGTGTCATATCTATTTAGGTCACAATTATCAGGCAATTTTCATATGGAGGAGCTCAAGCGAGGCATGACTAACTTCGCCCTTCTTCCTTATTCCCTAAATCACTCACTAATTTCCCTGAAGAGGTCAAGATCTGCTTGATACCTCTTAGTTTCATCATTTTCCATACCATTTGCCTTGGTAAAGATCTGCTTTACTCAAGGAGAGTTCATATTTCCTTTATGAATCATTTTCCCCCTAATAGCCTAAGATTCACGTACTTAGTGCTTTCTTATCACTTGCCATATTAACTACTAATTTTACTATCGAGCTCCCTATCTATCTCCCCTCCCCCTACTAAAACTATGTTAATAACTCCCCTATATACTTATCCCCTCCCCTTGGTTGAAAAATAACCATAAAGTAACACTTGGGAATTGTGAAGTTTATCTGAAACTTAGCAAGAACCCTCATCTTGCCTTTGAAAACATCTTCCAATGCATTAGGACTCATTCCTATGCATAAAATCCCTCTTTTAGGCCTTGATTCCACCTTCCTAAGGCATAAAAGCCCCTTATAATGCTTTCAGAACCCTTCCTTCAAAACCCATGTTTCGCCCCTATCCTAAAGTCCCACATTCAAATATTTAAACCCCACACATTTAACCCCAAAACCCACTTTTCTAAAGTTTTTTCCCCCACCGAATGAAAAAATTAAAATAATGGCGCGCGGGCCCCGTTCTTATCCCTCCGCCGCCTTACCTATCCCGTCGGCCGTCGGAACTGGCGCACCCGAGATCTATGGTGGGCGGGTCTTTTTCTGCCCCGATATGCCGAGGGTTATCGTCCAGGAGATGGGCGGTTTTCCCATCGTACTCCCGCCACGCGTCACCCTCCCCGCTGTGGCAGAGGCCCCCTCCCCAATACCGCCCAGGCGCAAATGCGGTGCGCCTGAAACTGAAAATCGCCCTCCCTGTGTGACGTCAGCGCCATGTCACACCACCATCTCACCCCTATCCTACCTATGCCCTGCCACCGTGTCCCTGCCACATCATCGCCCTGCCGTACTGCCACGTCACCCCGCTGACGTCACCCTGGTGACGTCACCGCCGTACTAGGGGTCCCACTGCTGACGTCATGCTGATGTCACCTACCGTACCACTGACGTCACCCGCCAAAAAAGTGCGCAAGTGCGAAATCGAGGCTTCGGAGGCCCGGAATCAAATTCTGAGGCAGTTTTCGATGCGTGATTAGCGCTTAGCGCTAATCACGCATCGCTACGGGAAATAAGCCAAAATGGGGAATCTTTATTTTTCAGCAGTTGGTTTTGCCTCGAAAGGGCAGAAAAGGGGTGATTTAATAGTTTTTACCATATCAGAGAAAAGAAGAAGCCCAGATTCAATCAAAGTGTGTCAGTGAAGCGGCAGAGAGTAGCAGTGTTGCGGCAAAGTGTATCAGTGGAGATTCTTCAGTGCTCAAAGCAGATAAGCAATAAAGAGCGCTCCAGCAAAGTCAAAGAAACAGTAAAGGCCATTTAAAGGCTCTCAAATCATAGTTACTGCACATCAAAGTCACATAAGATCAATGGACCAAAGTTCAAAGCACAGTTATTGCAAAAGCACTGCATCACGCCACCAAGGACACCATATTAACTCATTTTGATCCAGCTGCTTCTGGCACAGCTCAATAGATATTTACTTGCATTTAATTTCAGCATAAGTTTAGGTTTAAAAAGCTTTTTCCCGCAGACCTGTTTAGGTCGGCTGTAATAAATACTTTTAGATATTTTGCTTATATAAACAGCCCTGAAACATGTAATAGGGGTTGGTTGGTTGGTTGTTATTGGTTGTTGGTTGTTTGATGCACTCTAAGAGAGACTCGCTCTGTATCTAACATGTTTTTTATAATCAAAGACTGTTGAAAGCTTGGAGAATGGACTGTGTGTTGTGTTTAATGGTTGAAGAGTGACTGTGAAATTCTTGTGCTGTTACATGACTCAATAAGTACTTCTTACCTCTATTTTACATTCATAAATCACCATCTAAACATCAGAAAGAAAGATTAGTTTAGAACTTGTTTAACTACACTCTATGCTCAATTTCTGCTGTTTCTTTATATTTTCATCTGCTTTAGGCATAAAGATGGATTCCACATGGCTCATATTTTCCCTAATTTGCCCATGTATGACAGTTATCCAGGGATCCTTAACTGCCCCTAGATCGAGCTCATTCGCCTTCCCCCTGTTAAGCTGAGTGAGAGATTCTTGATTGCCTCTCACTCCTTAGCTTTCATTCCATCTCTTTTAGCTTGAAGGTTGTTTCATGTGTAGCTACCCTGCTCCATATTCCTCTTGTGACCAAGAAAATGTACCAGCAGTCTTACTCCACGACTCCATGCCCAATGGTTTGAAACTTATCACTTAATGCATTGCCTCTTTACTTGGAAGCATCCTCCCTCCACCCAAACACCGCCCAAAGACAAACAAAACCCCTTGAACCCAATAACTAGCCTAAAATCATCATCAACAAAGCTAAATCATTAAGAGAGAGCCCTCTCTGATTGCAGGTGGGCTAGAACCTGCAATCCAAAGATTGGTTTGTGGTTACCTCGGTCGTATCCCTTCAGGAGCTTAGGGACAACCTGAGTGTTAACACTATGTGTCAGCTAGTGTATGGGATGGGTCGAAGCCTCTCCAATACGACTTACTGCCTGAAGTCTGCCCGAAATACCATTTACCACAGAACTCAAATTATGTGAAGTTGTATTTATAAATCTTTCGGGTCCTCCATTCTATCACACTATCATAATATCGCATTGCATGTGGCTAAACATCAATACACGGGAAATACAAATAAATCCACAAGAACCGGACTTCAAATATATTTAAATCATAACCATAATCCCTATCGAGTCTGACCTTTATCGCATGTCACATATCATTGGTCTTTGTATTATTTCCAGTCCAGTCACCGATTGTTGATCGACGATATCGGCGTATCACGTATTAGCCCTTCACAATGCCACGGGCCATGGTCCATTCCCATATATTGTTGCAATGCGATATTATGATGCGATAAGTCACAATCGCATGTCGCTTGTGTCTCTAGCCTATGGCAATTCCTTCCCTTTTAAATCTATGATGCGATATACGTGGTCTTCACCGTTGATCTGTGTGCCGATCCGACGGTCCACGTTATATCGTTGGATCGCAGTCGCAACTCACTCAGGGTTAGCGCCGATATGCCTCGCTGACCTCTGCCAATACGATATCGTTGATTTAATCTGGACCATTGGTCGGCCCGATCTGATGGCTCCTAAGCAGTGCCATTTGAACCTCTGCTTAGCTCTATTTTCGCCAATTCTTAGTGTTTTTCCATGCGATAGTGTTTTCTAATATTTGAAGACTTGGAGGTTTAGAGGGTCTAAGATCCATTTTGGATCAATAAATTCCATGGGTGGATAAATATCATGTGTGGATGAATACCATGGGTGGATGCCACTTTCCATTCAAAATAATCAACAATGCAAATGAAAAAAAACGAAAAAAGTATGAAATTCGGTATCTCACATGGAAGAGGAAACAAAGAGAAAGGTACGAATCATTGAGAATCATATGGTACTTGAGGTTTTTTAAGATGAAATTTTTTATACCATGATTTAACCACCTAGAAGGGATATGGACCACTCCATTGATTTGGTAGTTGGTGATATCCCCCTGTCCATGACACTTTATAGGATGAGAAATATAAAAACTAAGAAATTAAAAATGTAGTTTGAATTTCTTTTAAGGGAAGGTACAAATTCTCAAGTGTGTTGTTTAGATTCGTAATTTGAAATCCTAGTGAGGATTGACCTACTGTCATATACAATTTCATTATCAACATCAACGTGGCATATAAGATTTCATTATCAACATCAATGCATATTTATAATTTCTTTAATTTTCAATACATAAAATGTATGCTCTATGTATTAGTCATGTAATCTATTGGAAAATTCTAGACATGGAGGTCATGGTGCTCCAAGATAGAGATACAATTTTGGTAGAGGTTCAGTGGACACATTTCGATCCTTAAGATTCCACATAGAAATATTAATATGCAATGGGGTTGGAGTAAGCTAATATTTCTTAATATTTTTTTGTGTATACATATGTGTGTATCCATTACACTAAGGAAAGCACATAAAAAAGGTGAAGGGGGATGTCAGAACCCAAGGCTAACTCCTTTGTGTGACACACACACACACACACACACACACACACATATATATATATATTATTTCGAGGACCATTTTAGGTGTAGAGTGACTATGTAAATATGATTTTTAGACTAGTGTAAATATGTTTATATGTTTTGAGGATAGGGGGGAAATTTTGTAATTGTTATATCACATGAATATTAATAAAATACGTTATTACTATAGAAGAAACCAAACAAGAGAGTATGGGTGACTAAGACTCAAAAAGTGCGAGAATGGAGAAAGGAATAAGTGATAAAAGGGTTAATCCTAGCGACTTAAGGAAGAATTGAAATAAGAATTGAGTAAAAAATACATATGTTTTCATTCTAGTGTCCATGAAGTACTTCATGGAGTGTCATTTTCAGCCTAAGTGACATACTCATAAATATGACGGTCTAAGCATTATTTAGAGAGAAATTACATCTTTTTAATTTGAAGGAAAACAATGGTGACCTTGTTAGATTTGGGGAAAAGGGATTGGTTCCCTAGTGTGGGGCCAAAGAAGGTACCTAGATAACCTTGAGGAAATTTGGCACTCTTAGAATCCATAAGTCTCAAAGACATCCCTAGTCGACTTAAGTTTGAAATCCTAGAAGGATAATGGCTCATCCTAATGTTTTCTAGGTGAAGAGAAGTGGGTGCACTATATTATTTGTTGGAGTCTACAAGGTGGTCACGTTTATTGGAGGTAATAGTTAGGTACCATCAAAATATTTGGGTAATAATTTGTGGTTGTGGAGTCATGGTCCTAACCTAGGGTGACTTGATAATGAAAAATTATGAGAAGCACATATTATGGATGTGTGCAACATCCAAGGTTTCTAGCTAATAATTTCTTTATTTAATGGATTAGTGTTTATTTTTAAGTTTTTATATTTGTTAGTGTGATTATTCCTTCATTTTCTTGTGTTTTGTGAGATTAATAACGTAAATCATGTCATCTGAAGAAATGAATTTAGTGAAAATAGTGTTGTCATTGATGACAACCAGGGCCATTGATTTCTAATAGGATTCTTAAGGAAACAAAAATGTCATTAATGAATCAAATGAAGTCATATGAGAGCATGATCTCTTGCATTCCCTAATGAAGTGAAGTCAAAGAAGTTCTAATGAATGTTTTATTGAAGTTATGATGTCCTAATTATTGTAAGGAAGGTATGGTTTGGCAACCCTCTCTAATATATTTCCAATGTTATATCAAACTTCGGAAAAGTCCTCCTAAATGAGAATTTATGTTCATTTTAAGTTGGATATTACAATCAAGACCAAAAACACCAAATGTATTAAATAAAACTGATTATTTTAAACAACAAGCATATTCTAAATAGATATATGGTCCTAGGATGAAAACTATAATAGATGTGACATAAATGTTCACATTGTTCAATTCATTAAATTTTGAGCATTTTTTTTTATAGAATTTGGCTATTGAAATTGGAATGTACATGGATTATATCTCAACATGCTTGAAGTGTAACATAGAGCCACCCTTCCACGTTGTATTAGTCTAGTAGTGACACATAATTGGGAATTATTTGACCCCTTGGTTAAGTTTCACGTTGATCACCATGCTCATTCATCAATGACGTGGAAATCTTAACAATGAGGAAACAAATTTGGATGATTAGAAACAATGAAGCATGGCCATTACTAGTTTGTGAAAGATGATGTTGCTAGGGATGATGATGTGGTGGGAGAATAATGATATAGAATCCTATTATTTTGCCATGTGGCACGTTTATATGGGCGTTTTCTTCCAACCAATCAGCGAAATTCTATGTGACACATGACCCACTTGAATGAGTCACATGGAAGTTGTGACGTCATGATGACATGAACTCTCTACTTCTTAATGAACCTTAGATGCTAGCCATTTGGTGTGGTCCCATTGGAGTCTAAACATTTTCATGTTACCTAAAACAACACCCACATGATGTATATTTTAAGGCATGGTTCATGATTGAAATACTTTGAATGAGAACATGGAGCATAATGTGAAGGCCTTACCTTCATGGATAATTTGAGGGGATATTATTTGGGGTGTCACAAGGTCAAAACCATGGAGTTTGTTGAGGGCACAATTTGTTTGATTAGATTGTTCTTCTGATGTGGATATAGATCTTCCTCAACCTAATGACTCAAAGTGTTCCAAAGAATTTTTATTATTTGAAGGCTTATTCCTATTACATGGATATAACTCGAACTCATCCTGATCACTTGGAGTGTTTCGAAGGCCCAATTTTGTATGATTCTTTCATTCTTGTCACATGGATATATTTGAGCCTCATCCCAACGACTTAGAGTGTGCTAAAGACACAACAATGTTTAATTGGCTCATTGTTGTGATGAAGATATAATTTTGGTTCAAGTTGATGACTTGGACTATTCTATAGGCATAATTTTCTTTGATTGACGTGGTTTCATGATGTGGAAATAATTCTAAGTTAGAGTGTGTTGAAGGCATAGTTAGGATTGGATCATTTCTTGTGATGTGGATATAGTTCTAGTTCACCCTAACAATTTCGAGTGTGGCAAAGGTATTATTTGGTTTCATTGGATAATTCCCATGACATGGAAATAGTTCTTAGTGGGATTCTGTCGAAGGCATAATTTGGATTCGTTGATCACCTATGATGTAGATATAGTTATGGTTCATTTGAATGAATTGGGGTGTTCCAAAGGCACATTTTTGTTTTATTGGCTTTGTCTTGTGACATTGAAATAGTTCTAAGTTGTAGTATGTTAAAGGAACACATTTTTTATTGGCTTAGTCCCATGGCATTAAAATAGTTATAAGTGGGACTATTTTGAAGGCACAGTTTGGATTGGCTCGACACCTACAACATCAAAATAGTTTTGGCCCCACTTAATGACTGGGTGCTAAAGACACAATTTTGATTAACTCAACAATTGCTGAAAATGAATAGTTCTACTTATTTGGTCCCTAGTAACATGGGATCTAACATGACATGGCTTATAAATAAATTCAAATAAAATCAACAAATTCACCCTAAAAAAGGTATATTGTAGCATAATTGGTTGGCATGTAGTTTGTTTCTCATGAGTTCAAGGGTTCAAACTTAATAGATGGTTGACTATTTTATTGCTTCTTTTTGCCCATGGATACCCATTCTATTTAATAGGTAAGCCAACAAATGGTAGCCATTTTGTAGAATTCCCATCAAACCTTGTACATTTTGCAGAACATGCACTGAAAAGAATTGTTTTGTAGAATAGTTAATGTTTTCCAATGTTTTGAGGGTAAAATTGAGTGAAATAATTTTGGAAATGGATTATTAGTGGGATTTTTAATTAATTGGTTAAAGGGAGCTCGAAAACAACCTATGAGATTAGTGATGTGACTATTATTAGAAATATGAGTATGTGAACATGTATTTGACTTCTCAACAAAAGGAAAGTTGATTTGATCACGATTTGAGATTATGGATCCAATCTGAAATATTGTGAAAAGTGGTCCACACCATATTGCAAAACTAGTTGGGTGACTCGACCAATGTTGGTGCCTTAAACAAGTCGATTCCTACAACACGTCAGAGCTTGTACACTTTTTCGGTTGGTGCCTCAATGAGGTTGTGACCTATTGTAAGATGAAGTTTGCACATTTTCCAAGGTTGGTTCCCTAATTAGGTTGTATCCTATTGCAAGTGGGCTTTTGCACATTTTGGGGGTTGGTGCCTTCAGAGGGTCAATGCCTACTAGTCTATGTAAACAAAATTAAAGAAGAAGACACAAATATGTTGTGGTTTTCTCCTATAAGGGTTTCCACATAAAATCTTGTGTTCTCCTTTGTTGATGCGATGATATCTTCTTTATGCATAACTTCATTCATTGTTATGATGCATTTTATTTTCTGATGCACTGTTAAATAATCAATTATTAATGAAATGTTTTAAAATGATAAATTTTCCATTACATTGACTCACCCCCTCCACTCAGTGTTCTATTTCGTCTAACATATGTTATAAGATTGGTTTTCTTTAGGAACCATTACCCATTCGAAGGTTAATATTAGGGAAAAATCACCAATATCACATCATCTAGTAATCCCCCTCAATTTGTGGATCCAACTATAGTTTATAGAAGATAACAATGGAGACCAATCTCATTCCCTTGGGAGTTGATGCTTGGGTATTTTCAGAGAAAAAAATTTAAGTTGTTGATACTCCTCCTAGAATTACACCTACTAAGGCACTCTAAAATGTTTTAAAATGATAAATTTTCCATTACATTGACTCACCCCCTCCACTCAGTGTTCTATTTCGTCTAACATATGTTATAAGATTGGTTTTCTTTAGGAACCATTACCCATTCGAAGGTTAATATTAGGGAAAAATCACCAATATCACATCATCTAGTAATCCCCCTCAATTTGTGGATCCAACTATAGTTTATAGAAGATAACAATGGAGACCAATCTCATTCCCTTGGGAGTTGATGCTTGGGTATTTTCAGAGAAAAAAATTTAAGTTGTTGATACTCCTCCTAGAATTACACCTACTAAGGCACTCTATACATCCAAAACAATAGCTAAGCATGAAATTTTGAGTCAATTTTAATATGAAACATTTGTTATAGTAATCAATTGTAAGTCAAGTCATGATCTATGGAAGAGGCTTACCATTTTCTATGAAGGGGAAAAGAATGTAAGGAAGCCAAGCTACAATCTTACTGGGCTTGATTTGAAATTTCGAAGGAACAAGATGAGTATATTGCTTCATATTTCCTTTTAGTAGACAAAGTTATCTACTCGATTGTAGGTCTCGGTGAAGAAGTCATGGATAATGTTGTCATTAGAACAATATTGAGATATTTACCTCTAAGACTCAATCCCAAGGTGTCATCCATTGAATAACTACCAAACATGGATATGTTGAACATGGGCATGCTTCATGGAACACTCATATCCTATGAACTAAGGATAAAAAAGAACAGGTCAAGAATCAAGGAATCCGTTAGGTCCTTGTAATACTAGTGATTCCCCCATTACTATTGTCATTGTATCGCTTATTTTTATTTTCATTCCCCTATTGTCCCCATATTGTTATTATTGCGCCCCATAGAATCCCACTATTATTATTGTTGTGCCCTTATATTATTATTATTATGTTGGCTTTGAGTATATTGTGACTCATTAGACTCCTATATATAGAAAAGAGGATTTTTCATTTATATCATCCAAGAATTGTTCATTTGTGTAATATAAAGTAGGTTTCCCCCTCGAAGAGGTTGATTTTGAAGGCGTTGATCTATATTTTCTTCTATTTTGTGATCTAGTTGCATAACATTTGGTATCAGAGCTTTGGATTCTAGGGTTTTGCTATTCCAAATAGGCCATCATGGAATTTTTGTTATAACTTTTCTTCTGTGACATTTCAGAAGATAAAATAAATCCCATTTGAGTCGAAATGCCTCTGAACCTTGGGTCCAAATTTCAGATCTTTTCTCACTAAATTTTTGGAGATGTGATCCAAGGAAGTTAGGATTTTTGGAGGATCCCAAATTATATTTGAAACAGGTGACCTGAGGAAAATAGTCGTAATTTTTCTTTTGAGAATCATATTGAAATTTTGTAAGAATTTAAATAAAGAGGACGATCTATAGTATTTTGTCTATTGGTTTTAGGTAATAAGGTCGAAACAGTGACACATTCCACTTTGTACAAGTTCGATCTACTGAAGCAACCTACAATCTGGTCATCGTGGAAGATTTGACATAACGATTCCTTGGAGAATCCAATATTGATAAAACATGCAGGGTTAGAAGGTGGACTCATAGAGCTACCACAAAACACAATTTCAGGCCTTAGATATCCTAAATTACAGAGATACAATAGATTCAATATCAAGCTTCTACAAAGTGAAACAAAGTGTGTATTTTCTTTCAAATTTTGCATAAGTTCAGTTTGACAAATTAGTTTGAAGGAATTCAAAGGGCATAGTGAAGAATTATTATGATTAATTGATGCCCTGAAGAAATAAAATGGAAACACCTAGTAAGAAACCTGAAATCTCTAGCATGACTCATGAAGAAGAGGAAGAAATTCAAAATGATATATCAAAATTATGACACTAAGTGCAACAAATTTCACTTGCACAAAATGTAATAGAAGCTAAGATGGATGGTTTTAAGAAAGATGTGGAAGCTATGATAGATGGTATGATAGACAACATTGAAGATTGGAAGAAAGCCACAGAAGGTTGGAAGGAAGGTTTGGCAAAGTTTCTACAAGAAAGGCTTCCTAATGGCGAAAAGGTCTCATAATGAGAACAAAAGAAATGTTAATCATGATTTGAAAAATGACATCATTAAAGGTTTGAAGAAGGATGTGGGAGGTTTCAAGGAAGGTTTGACAAAGTTCCTACAAGAAAGGCTTATTAATGCTGAAAAGGTAGTAGAGGAAACTCATGATGAGAACAAAAAAATGTTAATCATGATTTCATAGAATCTATTGTTGGAACAAAGACCCACCATGTTCCAAAGATAGATATGAGGAATTTTGATGGCAAGGATCTCGTAATATGGATACTACAGATGGAATAATATTTCGATCTCCATAATGTGCAAAACACACAAAAGGTATGCATTGCAACTTTATATTTGAAACCAAATCAATTTGTATGGTATCAATGACTTTGCTGTTGTAACCAAATTGTCAATTGGGAAATTTTTAACAAAAACATGATAGCACATTATGAGGATACAAAAATAAACACCTATTTTAGTCAATTGACAAATCTCAAACAAAACGGTTCAATGATGGAGCACTGTTATGAAACCAGCTCAAGAAAAGATAGAAAAGATGGATCAATGGATTAGAATTTAGCCTCTTCGAGGGGGCAACCTCCTTTACATTACATAAATGAACAATTCTTGGATGATACAAATGAAA